>VXAZ01009477.1:6569860-6744039 GCA_013399875.1 Gymnorhina tibicen
GCGAGCGCTAACGGGGATGCGCCGCGCGCCAATGGGCGCCGGGGCGGAGGGGGGGTGCGGGGGCGGGGCTCCCTCCGGCTCCGCCCTTAGGGCGGGGCGGGGGCGGGGCCGCCGCCTCAGCGCTCCCGGGACACCGGCGGGACATTAGCGGGACACCAGCGGGACACCGGGATGCGCGGGAGCACACAGCAGCCCCTTCCTGCCCTGCCGCCCCTGCTCCGCCGGGCCCAGTGCCAGAGGAGGGAGAGGGGGAAGCGGCGGTGGCGGGTAGGTGGGCTGCCCGCCCGGAAAGCGAGCAGGGGCTGGAAGGGCTGAGGAAGGAAGGGCAGCATCTGCAAGGGGAAAAAACTCCTAAGAAAATTGATATTAATTGAAACCCTCTCCCCCCCCAGTTTATATCCAAAACGGTTGTTTCGAGGGAATTGCCAGACGATTTCTAGCAAAAATAGCAGCCCTTTCTCCACTTTACACCGAGTACGTGATTTCCATCATTCCTCTGAGGTAGAGCTCTGTCTCCCCAAAATGCCGCCAGGCGAGCAGGGCCCGGTATGCTGGTGAATCCCTCTTCCCCTCTCAGCTCCACCAACACCTGCAGAAGGGGTCCCTGGCCCAGTCCACGACAGGCATCCTTAATTTTAGTGGGGTATCCAAGTAGGTCTTTGTATTTCTGTAATTTGGGAAGTGTCATCTTAAATGAAAAGACAAGTTTCTCGTGATTTTGTAAAATCATCCTGTAAATCAGTTGGGTTTCAGGGTTGTGATACCTTATACTATCTACTCCTTACTCTTCCTATATTTCTTTTCTCCCTGCAGAGAACAGGTGCTGTCCATGTTGTCTAACAACAGACAGTCCATCCATCCATCCATTCTTGTGTCATCTTACTCTGAAAAATACAAGTCAGGCACAGAAATAATTTTAAAGTAATGTTTATCATCCATAGCAAAGAGAAACTGTCTGAAACCCTGCAACCTAGAATAGGGCCTGGCAAGGAATGGGATGTGCTGAAGCTTTCAGCTTTCCCCATACAGCAGGACTGTGCTGGAATCAATAGAGAGAAAGATTTTCTCCACCACCCTAACTCCCAGTGATTTCCAGCACACACCAGTGTGTGAAGGGCCAGGTCATAATCATTTCAAATCTTAAAACTATCCCTTGCACTGTCTATTTCAGTGGTGTGACAAGAGAGAGCTGCACTTTCTTTGCAAGACCTCAGCTGTTAGACTGGCCAATTAACCATTGCAACAGCGAATGACATAAACTAATAAAAAAATGTAGCATTCTGTAGGCAGGAACTAAATTACTTGTGACAATTTAGGCTAAGTGTTCTGTTACAAGAAATAAAGTCAACTTTGCCATTGAAACAATGGATATTTGCAGAAATGACTGAAAATACATTTTCCAAATGAAAGCATTAACAAGCAAAAAAAAACAACTCTCAACTGCATGTAGTTAAATCTGTCAGAATCCCAAGGGAAGCAACTGCAAGGACTGACTGCTTGGAGTAGGCAGGGAGAGAGAGAATACGAGAATACTACANAAGGGGAAGAGGAAAGCAGGGTTTTTTCCCCTCACAAAATGTGGAAATATAGGGGGCGGGGTGTGTGTATGTATATACATTCCAGTAAGAATCAGTTGTTTTCATAAGCTTCAACAGAGAAGTCTGCAGTTCTTTTGTACATCAGCAGCATGGAGCATGAAACCCATGCGTCCAAAGCTTAGTACTCAGCCTATCTTGTATCAAGCTTATACAGGGTTGAGAGTCACTGATATTTGTTTGTTCGTTGTAAACAAAATAGTATTTTCCCAAACCGAGACAGAAATTATTATGAGACAGTCCATTACAAAGATAGGTAATGGGGCATCTAGAAAGAAGATGCAGTGGGAACATCAGATCACAGCTGTAACTGGGGGTTGCCCCACTCTAATTGTCCAAGTACATTAATCAAACCTTTCTCTTTCATGACCTATGCTGTATTCATGGTCTGCCTGATCATTGTTCAAGCACCCTGCTCTTCAGCACTTCCAGCACAACTGTTTCAAACTTTGTTAAGCCACTCCTGACCTTTCAGACAGGTAGGCTAATATACTTACGTGAATATGTTTTGTGCACAAGAAACTTAGTTTATTTTGCTAAGTTTAATACCAAGTTAAATATTTGACCCTTTTGCCTACAGTTGCTAAAACAGGGATTTACCACAGGAAAGCGAGACCACCTTTCACTGTGCTATCAGCAGAGTTTACTGCGATGCTTAAGCACTGGGATCATGTGAGTGAGCTGTACCATGCCTTCCCCCGTTTTCCAGGCTCCCCACACCACATCTATGTCTGAGCCCATTGCTAAAGTAGCTCTTCTCTCCTCCTATAGCAGCTAATTTTGAATCTGTTTTTAACACCTTTCCAAAATCAAAAAACAACTATTTAGGAAACTAGGTTTTTGTACTGAGATTCAGAAATGAACTGTTTTTCTATGTATCTGAAACAAGAACTAGGCAGATCTATCTAACAGTAAATTCTGTGTGTAACTCTTACTATGATGCAAATCACAGCTCAATCACCAGTGAGGCACAGGCCTTGCTTCTTTCCCTGAAGATTTTAGAGATTAGCCACCTTTTTGCCATAAAAGGTATGAGTTCATGTTTTTTAAACCTTCATCAGACTGTTTATATTTTTCCCTGCTAAAAAATGAAATTTTAAATAGGATTGGGGAATCATTCTAAAATTACTGTACAGAAAAGCTATTTCTACAAAGTACAGTCAATTTCATCAGCTTGCTACAGACAATTCTGATGCTGAAATTTCCTGAGAACGCTCTTTAGAAAAGGTAAGAGGGTGAGTCCAGTTAAAATCCACAACAACTGGCATAATTATTTCTGAAATTGAGTTTAAAAGTCATCTTCCACAGCAGAAAAAGGTAGCATTGGCAGCTTTAAAGACGCTTTTCCATTGAACATTCAACTGGCAATTTAGTTTTTGTTCTTCTAGATAGGAGGTCTGTCACTCCTACTGGGAGGGTGACAAAAACAGAAGCAGCATTCATTGACCAAGGACAGTCCTCGCAAGCTCCTAGTCTGAGGTTGCAACCACAGCTTCTCCTACAGGAACAATGAGAATTTAAATTAATAACATGACAAGGAAATACAGAAATTCACCTTCTTTTACAAGAAATTTCACTCGCTGTACTTCTCCCATTCCATGTGGAAGTTACCAGCTGTGTGCAGTTACGAAAAGCTGTTGTGCCCTGATGTTTTTCTTTGCAAGCTGCAGAACACAAACAGCTCCTGTTATTAATGTTGAGACTCCCTCCTTTTCCAGGTTGCAGCCGTCCTTTCTTCAAGATAGCACCAGCTTTTTCACTTCCTAGCAGCTCATCTATTTAGGAGTAGAGCGCAAACATGACATTTGAGATAAGGATGTGATTAAGAGGTGCCTTAGTGGTTCATGAGTTCTAGCAGCTTCACAAGATTTGGATAAGGCCTTTGCTGAAGGAAAATCCACTGAGATTTTGAGGACAGCCAGCCTACCCAGGTTTTTCAATTGTAAAAGCATAGGGACTTGTGTTACAGTGGAGCATTATTATAGTCTATTTATTAAAATGATGTACAGCAGTAGCATGTTTTTGAGAATTGGTAAGATTTTTTTTAATGCAGGAAAAAACCACCTTGTTTATATTGATCATGAGCATCTTAGGAGAATGTTTACACTTGAAGGAAAATATCTTTGCCTACCCAAAGCAATTCGGAAGTTTTTTTCAATAATTGTATTAAAACTGGGAAAGATGGTCATATTAAATCAATCATTTGAATAAGTAGGGAGAAGTGCATCCTTGACACATCTTTCAGCACTCTGAATAAGACAATTAAAAATGTGTGAATCAAAGTTCGTATGTTCATATGACATACAGTTGAGTCAATATCTACTAGGGAGACAAATTTAGTATTACTTAATGCTACCATAAACCTTTTTTATTAAACTATTTTATGATAATTCAATGACATAAAACATAAAAAGCCAAGACCATTTGAGGCTTCAAAATACTTCAGGAGAAACACAGATTACATTTCTTTCCAAATCCACTGTTTCCTATGCTTTGTGGGAAATGGAATAGAAAGTAATGATAAAAATTTATTTCCAATTCTCTTAAGATTTATATAATACTGGGATAGCATTGCTGCATGTCTCTAGGGTCTTGATCAGCAAGACACTTTTAGTCTCTTGCTAAAGTCCATCTTATTCAAATACCATTCAATCACTTGCTTAAACTTTATGCTGTGTTGAAACCTGAGACAAAGAAAGGGTTTAAGTGTTTCTGGACAGGTATAACTTGCTGAGTTGAGACAGGAAACCTACCTTGAAGTCCAAACAAATGACTTCCCTGTTCCAGATACAAATCAGGCATGAATGTTTTCATAGGAAAAACCCTTGCAGAATGTCTTACAGCTCTTTCTTTTCCTAGCTACTGATTTTAACCTCTTCTGTCTCAGTGACTTCAGCCAAATCCCTTTCCTTTACACATTTTGTACATGTGAGAAGTGAGAGTGCAAACTGCAGTATACCTAATTTTATTATATACATTAACACACAAGGTGCAATAATTATATTGTGTTTAAATTTCCCTAAATGTGCAGGAGGCTGTTGTTAGGTGGCTAGTATATTTTAAAAAATAACCTGAAGTACTCTCTAAACTTAAATGTTTCATGGTATTAGGTTTCTCCATCTTCTTCTGGCCTTCTGCCCCACCACTGTAATTACCTTAACTTATCACCCAATAATAAAACACTCTGAACAAATCCTGTGCCTTCTATTAAGGAAAATTAAAGCTTAGTACAAATTCCCTGCATTCTTTCTTCTCTTCAGCTGCAGTACTTGACAGCTTGCATGGTACAAATGAAACACTCAAAGCCCTTAAGCCATCCCACATTGAAAAAAAAGGCAACTCAGCTTTCTAATGCTGATAGGTATCAGAGTCAATTTTGAAGAAGAGGGGTACTGGATCCCTCTTTCCAGTGGAAAACTCACTGGTGTAACAAAACAGAATTAGTCATGTGAGCTTATATACGCACTGTACCAGTTTATTTCCTTCTGGGTCTCATGCAAGCCCTTGTAAGGAAAAGGCAGCTGTGATTCCAGGTCCACTGTGTCCTAGGACTCTCTGAGATTGCCAGCAGAAGTGAAAATTGTGGGAATACATTTCACTATGTAACCAGTTGTCCTCTAGGTACTGCATCAGAATCCTCAAGTTCCTGTTCTGCTTGTGTGACTTTCAAGTTCCAAATTGAGCTATGTTTCAGTCATAGTTTCCCATGGTTTCACCTTTTCTGTGGGAAAAGATCAGTTGTGTGCACCCAAAGTTAAAAATGTTTCAGTATCATAGAACAAAATATTAAGAAATACTAAACTTCCAAATCATCAGCACACTAGCATTAAGAAAGGCCATCTCTTTGCCAAGGTAAAATTCTCAATACAGCTAGGAGAACCAATACAGAAAAGAAGGTGGTCATTTGTGAAAACAATCAGCTACCACTGCAGCTGTTTTCACCTACTACAATGTCACATAGAGGTAGAAGAGGAAATTGTGGGAAGTTTGTTAGGAGATGCATGACATACATATTTAAAGGAATGCATTCATGTCCAAAAATTTTAGTGTTCACTTGTTGGCACTTTTTAAATCTCAAGATCTTCTGATATGTAGCAAAACATAACTTAAACTCCACAAAACTCTGTTCTTCCTTCAGGAGGGCATCCATTCTGCAAAATACACACAGCCCTCTAGATCATAACCCAGAAACTATAACCCCAGCTAAGCCAAACACAAATTTGTACTTAGATTTAGGCATAGGAAAGTTTTGTTGGCTTTATTCAACTTGCTTAAAATTAAGCATATGTTTTAACATTTGACTGGATTAGGGCCCATGTCAGCAAAATAAATTTCTTGGGAAGAAGTAATAAAAATGTAGCTTGCAGTGAGGGACAGCAGAGCCATTCACAGTTACAGAAGCTTTAAAACACTAGCTGGTATTTATATATTTAGAAAAGAAATCAGGCGTTAAACAAAACATTTTAGATAGAGAACTAATTAGTCTCCTACAGAAGCACTTTTTTTTTAATTTTCATTTGAAGAAAAACATTTTTTTGCATCCTTGCATCCCCAAAAGCAAAATGATTTGCACATCCAGGAAAAACTTTTTTTGCAAGCACAAGTTTCAAAAGCAATTTTCCCACTGTTTAGTAACAGCTTGGCTGTTCCAGATATACCATTGCATTCCCTGGAGAAGAGGACAGATGGGAGGCCAAGCTTTTTAAACACAGTTTCATTACACACATGCACCTGAATTTGCTCATTCAAGTGTATGTAATTGCATATATACTATAAATGTCAGCTAACTAATTCTCTTGTATGCATTGTGCATTGATGTGTATTTATTTTTAATGCTAGGAATCTCTCTAAATATTTGATGTTGTAGGTCTCTCCTTTAGAGAGAACTTACATCATTCTCAAAACCAGAAGGAATACAATTCTACCAGACTCTGTCTGTGTTAATTTTAATTTTTCCAGCAAAACCTTTCTGTTGCTAACGACAGTGGGGCAAAGTATGAATTCTGGTGTAGCTATAGCATTTAAAGCACAGGGCTATCTCTCATAGTTCAGAACTGCTCTGTCTTGTGTGAAGGGCCACACACCCTTCAGGAAACACAGACTGGGGAGGGGCAGCGCTGATGTTGCCCTTTATGCAACAAGGCAACACTTGGATTGAATCGAGCTCTGTCTTGGGTGGATGATGAGCAAGTCAAGAGTTTATGGGTTGGGTTTAAAGAGCACACTGGTAAGGGTGACCCTGTGTGGGTGTTTGCTGCAGGCCATCTGATCATGGGGAGGAAGTAGATGAGGCCTTTTACAGACAGCTGGAAGCAGTCACAAAGTCACAGGCACTGGTTCTTGTGGGGGACTCCAACCACCCTGACATCTGCTGGAGGAACAACATGGCAAAGCACAAACAGTCCAGAAGGTTTCTGGAAAGTGTTGGCCACAACTTCCTGACACAGGAGGAAAAAGCGAGTAATGATGAGCTGTTCAACCATGTACTAACAAACAGGGAAGGCTTTGTTGCAGATGTGAGGGCTGGGGGCAGCCTTGGCTACAGCAGCCATGAGATTCAGGGTCTTGCATGGGGGAAGAAAGGCAGCAAGTAAGAATGATCTGTGCACTTCAGGAGAGCTAACTTTCAGCAACCTTCTTGGAAGAATCCCATGGGAATTGGCCCTGCAGGGAATATGGTTCCAAGACAGTTAGTCAATATTCAAGCACCACTTCCTCCAAGCTCAAGAACAGTGTATCCCTACATCGTACAGGTTGGAAAAGACCTCTTGGATCATTGAGTCCAACTCACAAGTCCAGCATTAAACCTTGTCCATAAGCACCAGATCTACACATTTTTTGAATTTCAAGGGATTGTGATTCTCTCACTTCCCTGGGCAGCCTGTTCTAATCCTTGACCCACCCTTTCCCTGAAGAAATTTTTCCTAATATCCAATTTAAACCTCCACTGGTGCAACTTGAGGCCATTTCCTCTTATCCTATCATTTGTTGCCTGGGAGAAGAGATCAACCCCCACCTGTCTACAGCCTCATTTAAGGTAGTCGTAAAGTGTGATACACTTCCATTTCTCCAGACTAAACAACCCCAGCTCCCTCAGCTGCTCCTCATAGAACTTGTGCTCCAGATCCTTCACCAGTTTTATTTGCAGAAGTTGATGCATGGGAAGTTCCACCTGAACATGACGAAGAACTTCTTTACTATGCAGGTGACTGAGCATAGGAAGAGGTTGCCCAGAGAGGTTGTGAACTCTCCCTCCTGGTGATATTCAAGAAGTGTCTGAACACAATCCTGTGCCATGTGCTCTAGGATGACCCTGCTTGAGCAGGGAGGTTGGACCAGATGACCCCCTGTGGTCCCTTCACACCTGACCCACTCTATGATTTTGTGATTCTGTATTTTGAGGCACCAGTGGTCACAGCAGGACTCTGCATTAATACTTTAGCACTTCCCAGCAGCAGTGGAGCTGTACCAGGAACTCTCTCACTAATATCCTTGCACAGAAAATGTGTTAGATTTCCACAGTAGGTGTCATCTACTCCTTTAGCATTGCTTCACACCTGACTCATCAGGCAATGCATGTGCATTGTATTTTCTGCCTTTTCAAAAGGAAAAACCTTCATTTAGAAGGCATAATAATTTGTTTTCAAATTAGGTCTTTCATTGATCTTTAGTAGCTCTGTCCTTATAGCCAGTCTTCCAAAGGTGCAATGTTACTGAGTGCACAGCCTGCAGGTGTTTGTGCTCATTCTGCATTCCCAGCTACAGCCCCAGAGCCCATTGAACAGTTTCAGATAGACACATTTCTAGTTTGGGATTTTTCAGAAAATAAGTGTCTGGGCTGACAGTAGTGTCCTTACAAAAGGGAAGAATGAAGGTGGATCTTACCTCATCCTTTTGACATGTGAGGGAATCCATTGGAAACACCAGCCTTGAGACACAGGCAAAACAGGTTTCATTACTCCACTGTTAATAAATTCCTGATTGATGGGGTTTCACAGCTCAGGATCCACAATCCTCTTTTCATATCTTATTTGCATGTCCCACTGCTCAGTGAAGACCTGGTCATGGTCCCAATGCCCTACAGAAGAAACAAACAAACAAACAACAAACAAACATTAAACAGTAAATTCATTGACTGCATGAAACTTAGAGATCACAGATGGCAAGAAAAACGGCTCCAAAGCAATGTTTTCTCCAGTAATCCTTACAGTTACGGGACTCTAATAAGTAGGGTTTGTTTAAAAAAAAAAAATCCAGTGTTCTTCCTACCTCTTATGTCAGAGGTTGCCTTTTCTTCAAAATTCACCTCTTCACCAACTCTTCTGAGGTCCTGTGTTGACTTCTGCAGTGTTGTATACAGACACCATTAATCAGGTTAAAATCTTTAGTAATTTTTAAAATTGCACACTTCTAGTAACCCCCAGTGCCACCTGTTCAGCTGGACATAAGCACTGTGCAATCCATAATATCATGGATAATAATGACACATACGAGTCACATCTCAATTCCACTGTATGGCTGTCATCTGCTACTGATGGGCAGGAGACCTGAATGCAAATTGGAACTGTGCAGGTTTTATGTTGAGACAGGACTGCAAAGAAGCCTTAGCACTCACCTGCACATTGACTGAGAGTGTGGGAGAAAGGAAAGTTTGATTTATTGGCAACAGCAGCAACGTTGGGGCTAAGTGAAGCTGGGCAGCCAATCTAAGATGTGCTCACCTGTAAGAGAAACCAGCCCCAGGGACCAGGCTAAAGTATGACATGGCCGGAATCACAGTTCAGGTTCACCAACAGTTAACTCAGCACTGTGTGTTTAAAAGAGCTGTAGTAATGGAACCATAAAAACTCCCACCAGTTGAGATCTCAGTTTGGGAGCTTCCTAATGCATTACATATTTTAAAGTTTAATCATCAGCCCTTCTCCAAGCAAAACTCCTACTCATTTCAGTTAATCTTTGTCAGAATCTGTCCCGGTAGTAGGCAACGCTCTGCAGTTAAAGCAAAAATAAGTTTCTAATCACAGAAATGAAGTTCTGAATTAGTCTTCCAACAATAATGGTGAGTGAAAACTAATTTAAAAATGTAATAAAAAGTAATAAACATGTATTATTGCAGCTTCGTGGAACTATGTGCAATGAACCATAGAGGTCTCATCTGGTTCAATTTCGTAACTACCAAAATCTAATACCTAGTAGTAATCTGAAATTTGTACATGCATTGAACTGTTATTGATTAAAATAATTGTCACAAAATATTTATTTTAGTGAGACCACCATCCTCAGAAAAAAAAAAAAGAGAATATTTAAACCAATGTTAGTAACTTTTTTTGTAAGTCATTTTTCAGCTTGCTTATAAATACTTGATGCCCAACAGCATAAACAGACTTTGTTTCTTATTTAGAAAGTTTCAGTTTAATTTTTAGGAGTAATATTTCCATCTAGAAATCTTGCTACAGTACTATGCACAAATTTTTGTTCCAAGTAAGGAAGGCCTACAAAGGCAATGTGTGTATTAAATTGCCAAAGAACCTGTGCATTTTTGAGGCAATAAATCTTCAAGTAATTAGTGTGTTTCAAGTATTATTAGTATTCATAGGAAATTTGGGATTTTACAAATCAGTACTTTTATATCTAAACTAGCTTTTATGCATCAGCTTATATAGGAGAGAAAAAACTGCAAAATATAATACAAGAAAGGACTCAGAAAAGAAAGCAGGTTTTAGTTATTATTTTGATTATAATTATCCTAACCCTGAAAGAAAACCAAAGGAAGATCACAACAAAATAAAACAGGTGTGAAAACAGTTAAGAGATGGTGTTAGGATAATACAGCTGAGACTCATAAAGTACCTGTAATAAAGAACAAGTAACACATGTGCTGCATAAGAGTTGAGTATTAAAATGTCTAAGTCAAGATGTCCTAAATAATTGGTTTCATTTTGGTTGTTCACCTGTGATAAAACATTAATTTAATTTATCCAACCTTTAGTTTAAGAATGTGTAAGTCAATAATTTTGAGTTGTGATTTCATCTAATTTAATCTACAACCTTTCTCATACCTCTGGCATAAGTAAATTCATAGTTTGCAGCTTAGACAATGCAGCTTCAAAAAAAGAATTACATAGATCACATGGCCATGTAACTGGGCAATTGAACTACAAGTGCTCTCTGTTTCTTTGAGGCATGACAAATTATAAAAGAAAATGATATATATGTAGTCACCCTGAAGCAATGTAGTGATGAAAAAACAATACCTGGTACAATTTCAGAGTGGAATCAAATAGAAGTGTTGTAAAAGGGAGTAGAAAATTGTAGCACAGTGTGCAATTTTTTTCTGAAATGAAAGAACATGCAATCATCAATGATGCAATAAAATAATAGTGTACAGTGTTAAAATACCATGCATTTCAATAAAGCAGTTGGCTTGCAGATAGTACACCTACGTTTCCTGTAAGGTGTTTCGTATTGCAGTTGTCTCTCTCAGATTAAGAACTCTTTCACGGATATCTTGGGAGAAACAGTGCCTTTTATTCGTATGGGTTTGTAACAATTCCTAGAGAAACAGAAGTAAGTGGACAATTTTGAAACTGCAATAATTTAATAAAACTTTTAAGAAAAAAAATTGTGTATTACATTGAAAAATACTTGTAGCAGTATTGGGGTGGCACAACTTCTAGGTACCGAAATTAGGCTGAAAATAGCTATTGAAATATAGTAGAGTTGCAGTATCCATATCAGTTTACGTCTTCTTCAGATAATCCAGTGCCCTGCCTCTAAACATGCAGATCAGATAATCACTGTGTTCAAATGTACTCTTAAAACATTTTGCTGAGCGGAGCTCCAGTGTCACTGTAATGTAGCTAGCAGAGATACCTTCTGTTCTGGTTACCTGGCTAAGTATCAAGTTCATACAACTTCTAAGCTTTGTACTTAAAGGAAAATATCAGTAGTTGAAAAAAAACCCCAAAACCACCTTGTTTAAGAAACCAGTTATATGTATTAAGAGGCCTCATTACTGTGTTTTTTAAACAAATAATAAACTTTTTAAACTCCACAAAAGTCAGCAGTGCTGTGAACATTAATTCCTGGTTTAATGCTAGGTAAGAGAGCATTTCAAATGTAAATCTGAAGGCTCTTGGTCCCTGACTATGTGGAGCTCTACTAGAGTAGCTGTAGTGAGGTCTTGTGTTCATGGCATAACTGCAGGTATTATTGGGCAAAATTGTTCAGAGCATCGTGCCGGCTGCAATGCTAGGCCAGGTCACCCTGTGCAAGCAGGAACTTTTCCATCTGCCTTATAATAACCCATGCAGAAGTTGAGGCAGGAACCCAAAGCTGCAGGAAGTACAAAACAACAGTTTGTGGTGCACAGCTACAACCACAGCTGGCTCTGCAGCCCATCTCAAAATAGAGCCCTCATCAATCAAGATAATTTTATGAGCAGAGTTCTTTCCTGTCTCTACTCAACACGTGGTACCTGGACTACGGTGGCAACAGGTGCCTTAAAGATACCCCGCTTAAGCGTGATCAACAGATACTGAAAGCAGTACCATGTGTCTTTTAATCACATTGCATGATGCACGGCAGTTACCTGCATGTGATCTAAAGCAACTACTGTTTATAGTCCTTCCCTGGCAAGGTAAAGGGGGCATTGCCATATCTTTATGGTAAAAACAGAGAATAAGACGTAAGCAAGAGGTTTCTGTCAGGTGTAATGCCTGAAATACTGTTAATAAAGTCATTTATTGAGTATAGTAAGTCCTAACGTTTTAATCCTGTAGGAAGATGTCTACCTTTAAAGTATTTACTTATTCCTGGGGTAAGAAAAGTAAGTGCCATCCACCTAACTTGGAGACATTAGAAAGGCCTTAATGAAAAGGCAAGCACGTAGGACAGCACAGCAACAAACTGATTTGTTACAAGCAAATCTACATGTAGAAAAACCTCTCCAAAACTGCAAACAGCAGCAGAATTAACCTGGGCAAAGGCTGGGTCCTTCCCCCTGCTGCAAAACAGGTTCCTTGGAATGCATGAAGAAAACCTGGCCTGAATGTAAGCACACTGGGAGCATGGAGCCATTGGCTGTTGGCATGCATACAACAAAAAACAACCTGAAAACACAGAACCCCCTCACCTACCAACAGCAAAAGCTGGGAAGTAGGTCAAATGCAACACTGCATTATTTCAAACCCATAACAGTTTCATTACATGAACATTTTTTCTCTTCCATGATACTCTCAATGTAACATTTCTCCCTTCTACTGGAAAAAATTACAACTATTACTAGAATTCCTTTAGTTTCCAATATGTGGAAAACAAAAGAAATTAAATATTCTACTCATGTTCACTGGCTTATTTCTACCAGGGTATTCTCCCTAGCAAGTTCCACTCTTCCACTAAGTTCCACAAATCTGAGATTGAAATTTATGAACAAACAACTGCCCTTGTTATTTGTGCTTCTGTGTTTCCCTTTAAAACTCAAAACCTCTGCCTTTTAATTGTGTGGAGGTTTTTTTTCTTATTAACAGCTTATTTAAAACATTTCTACTAAGGGCCAGCTCTTGCTGATCACTCACATTAGTTTGTTTCAGTTCTTTGTTTCGAAAGTGCCTGGCTGATCCCTGTTCTCATCTTCATGAAACGATCCTTTTCTAAAAGAGGAAGAACTTCAGAGTAAGCAATGTCATATTAGGCTTTACAAAAAAGAGTAAAGTCAGCAAGATACAGAAAGTAATCTTGCCCTGCTCAGCACTGGCTTAAGTGAACCTTTCTAGACAGTGAGTGCAACAAAAGCATTGGAATAGCTGGGGTAGTTCACACAGTTCCACCTTTGGAGATATCTACAAAGAGCTTAATGTACAAACGTGTCAGGATTGCTGTAGGGTATAGTTCATCCCTCAGGGAATAGATTAAATTGCTTCTCTAAGTCCCTCTCCATGTTTATTTCTATTACATGTGATTCTGGTTATACAATAAAAATGTGTACGTAAACTAATAAAAATATTTGCATTTTATCATAATTTTTATCCTTGTAATCAACTCCTTTTTCTATTTAAAACACTACCATTTTATATATATGCAAAAAATGCTGTCCAGTGTAAACAGAAAAAAGATCTGCATTCTTACAGAGTCCTATGGTTCACAAAAGGTTATACCTCTCTTCTCTACATCTTCCTTCAAAGTAACAGGTGATAAAGGAACAAGTCACTTCGTTTTTTAATGTTATTTTTCATAACATTCATTTTTTAATGTTATTTGGTATTAGAAATTATCATCAGGCATTATCAGTAAGAAGACTGGTCAACAAGTATTCCAGTTCCTGTATTCCAGTTTATAAAAACAGATTGGAAAAGATTGCCTGGTTCATCAAGACTGCGTCCCTGTTGTTAGAGTCACCCGTGCAGTCTATAATTTATCAAACGTCAATTTGTTTGTGAGGTTCTGTCTTAAAATGCTACTTCCATTATACTGACTGGGCAGCTGTTCCCCTCTCCTCTGATGTTTCAAAATTTCTGATGTTTTCAAAGTATATTTATTTAGGGCAGTTTGTGCTACTGAACTCTTGTGCCAGCACTGACTGTCACGTTAAATATCAACTTTCTGTCCACCAGAGAGGGAGATAGCAATCCTAACCACTCTTTGGTTTTAGGTTAAATTTTTTTTGCTTCTTCTTTAGCCAATCCATTAGCCACCTTTCACTTTTTCCTACTAATTTTCATCTTTAATACATTAACTTTTCTTTTCCTTGATGTGTTCTTCAACATCCAAAGCAGTTGGGTCTAATGCTTTTCTTATCAGCAAGATCTTCACCATTGGTAAAGACATATAACCTCATTACTATGATATAATCTATTCCTAAAGTATATGTTGGATCTTATTTTAAATTTTTCTCAATATCTTTGGTTATATATCCTTCAATATTTACAAGACTTGCAGAGGGTTGAGATATGATCAATGGATCGAACTGCTTACATTGTAGTCTTGCTTCATCCTAATCATAGGCACGTATTTATGCCCTTTCCTTACTATCTGACCAAGTCAGAGACTCTTATTCAAAATCTTTACTTCTGGATTCCATTTCACATGCTAATTCTTCAACTATAATAATTATTTTAATGTGTTATCTCTGCCCCACCCTTCAAATGAGCATATTCAGGTCTTTCAACTTTGCTGTTATCTTAGGTGTCTCATTTTTGTTTCTCAGTGTTAAACACCCTTCTCCTTAAATTGTGTATTTCTCAGTAGCTTAGAGGCAATACAAAATGTTACCTCTACTTTTACTCCCTTTACTTGTTTCCATGCACTATCTCTCCTCAAACTGTTGATTATTGGCACTTACTTAAATCAGCAGACACCAGCTACATTTTGTGTAGTAGCCTACAGCACTCACCAGGAAGGAACCAACTAGGATGTGGAGTCCTCCTCAGCCAGGGAGGGTCCAAGTAATTTCTACAGGCATGCTCTGACCACCCATGCCACTACAGGAAATTCTCATGTAGGGCCTCATGCATCCCACCTGGTTCCCGAGTTACTGCATAGTTTAATTAAAAAAAACCCCTTCTTCTTGGCACCCGAAGGGGAAGGAGGAAGAAGGAGCTTGTGTTTAGAGCCCACTGTCAGAGGTTTTGGCAGAGGTGATGCCTGATGTGTAGTCCCCAGGCTCTAGTGCATTTCACTCTGAGGGAGAGCAGTACACAGCACTGGCTGTCTGTACCAGCTCTTTGTGGATCAGATGCACAGAAGTGGATGTTCCAAGATGAGATTCACAACAAAACCCTGAATGAATGGTAAATATCAATCCCATTCACAGTTCAGTTCCAGCTGATGGTGGGGGAGAGAGAAATAGGCCACTGTGGTGCAAATTAGCCTGCCTTCAGATAGAGAGGCAGGCAAAGAAGCTTACCAAATTACTTCTTTAGCAACAATTTGCTGATAAAACAAATTCAACAGAACTTAAAGAGAAGCTTTACGGCTCTGGACCACATGACTTTTCTAACCACTTCAAACTCCCTAACCTCTGCAGCTTGCCTGTCTGTAAAGGAGCAGTACCACCCTAGCAGAGTTTATGTAACTGCTACTCAATATTGCATTAAGCTTCCTCCATCTGACATGTAAAACTTCCACCTGCTCAGTCACCCAAGTCCTGACTTGAACTAATGACTTTTGATACTACCGGGCTATATTTGCTCCCAGCAGGCTGATAACAAAGTGTACAGAGGATCGCCTGATCCAATTTATGCTATAGTCTGAGATAACAATTATTTTACACTGGCTGTTACTACTTAGCAGCAGAATCAGTTTAAGTTTGTTGCTCCCTAGAGAAGAAGGAAAATGCAAATGCAATGAGAAATCCGTGTGCTGTGGTGTTTTAAAATGCCAGAGAGCCACTACTGTATCATTAGCCATAATTTTAAGCTTTGACAATGCTGTCAATGAGCCTTGGTATTTTGTCATCACTGTACTATTTGAAAAAATCTGTTCCTCTCCACTGGCTTCTTCTTTCATCTCTGTGGTTGGCAGCCTTGTTATTTGTTTTCCTCTCTAATGGAAATTCTAGAACTACTGGTAGAAAGAAAAGTATTGCTATAAAAATACATGATTCTCCCTCCTTAAATACATCTTTCTTTCTCTTTAAAAATTAAGACTTTACAATGTACACAAACACTGCTTCCTCCCCTTTCCAATTTGTTCCAAAGGCAAGAGGAGCTTTTAAGTATCTGTTTCTCCCTAACTTACCACTGATATAATTTTGAGTCACTGTGAAAAGTTTGTTTCTGTCCACTCCCTTCTTTTTTCCAAAGAGATGTCTTCACAAATCTCCTGTTATCAGGCAGTGCTGAGAGTAGAGCAACAGTGGAGTCTCTAAACGCCAGCAAAGATGATTGAGTTTGCAGTGGTAAAGTAGAGGAATAAACAAAACATTGTAGCATGCTTTAAAGATTGGATCCTGCTCTGCATTTGAGCATTATCTGTGCCTGATCCACACCAAATAAGCATAAAATAGGCCAGCAAGTACAAAATAAGTCTGTGTATTCCACTAGAGCAAAAAAAAAAAAAAAAAAAAAAAATGCAGCTCACAGGCTTTCTGTTTAAGCAATTGTAATGCCCTGGTTACCAGGGAGGCTTCCAAGCTTCTGAATCTGGCAGTTTTTGTTAGTACTGTTATGTTTATTTAATCTTGCATTATCTTATTTAATCTTTAATCTATGCTCTAATCTCCCCTGCCCCTCCCTTAATGCATGTCCTGTTCCTGCTACTGTATGCAGAATCAGCTTTCTGGATGTTTCCTCAAAACATACCATGCAGCTCACCTTGCTACCTGTAGATAGCTCTACCTGCTCCAAAACAACTTGTACCTAAAGAGAAATGAAGAGAAGAAAGAGCTCCATTCGCCTTTCTAGAAGTTGATCACTGGAAATCCATACCAGCAGATCCACAGACCGGAAGATCCTTGAGAAAAGTGGATCTGGCACTGCTGTGCTGAGTTCAGTGTATCCATGTGAAACCAAGCCTCTCAGATGATCAGGGATACCCACATGGTGAATTCAGGTGGGGGTTATGAGGGAGCAGCAGTGGAGAAGCTCAGCTGCACCAGTGGCAGCCATCATGAGCAGGCGACAGCAGAACTAGAAAACTAGACATGCCCAGGCCTCCTCAGGTGTGTTTTGTGGATGGCTCATTAAATTCCACTTCAGCTATGTTTTACACTTTTCTTTTTGTATGTGGCATTGTACCAAAGGAGCAGCACGTTTTAGTTGGTCTAGGAACTGCAGAAGAGAATTGGGGTAGAATGTGGCAGCATCATCCTGGCTTCTCCTGCCTCCCAGGTCATATAGTGGTGTGCACTCAACAGGGATTTTAGCCACAGGTGGTGCCACAAGTGCAGGGGTCCAGTCCCCAGTGGATACCCTAAACTCAGTTCTTCCAAAGAGCAACTGGATACTTCAGTTCTGATCCACAGCTAATTGAATAACCAAAAGAATAAGCATAAACCTTGCAGGTGGCTTTAAGCCCATCCTTGGGACTTTGACTGGGGTGTGAAAATTTCCAAGAAAATGCAGAAAACAGAAGTTCAGGAAAAATGAGAAGGCATCATGCAGAAAATGACACAAAGTCACATGCCTGAGCGCTAGATTTCATCGTCAGGGCTCCAATTTAGATTACGAGTTTGGTGATACTTTAGGTAACCATACAATCTACTATTCCCAAAGTTCTCCTGTCTCCGTTCTCAGGAAGAATATGAATAACAGGCAGATAGGATTAAAACAAGTAGTGTGTAATGAAATGCCAACTTATTCTGTTGATATTAGCAAGGACTTCATCAGGAAAGACTTTATCTTGACAGAAGAAGAGTTTCATGCCCAGGTTACTTCTAAACTGTAGCATATATCTATGTCCCATACAGAATGGTGTGTCTGTAACCAAAGGCCAGAAAGAGTATTTAACAGAGAAAAACATAAACATATCAACGTGAAAGAAAAGGACTGTGGAATAAGAAAGATAGTTTGCTTTCCATTCCTAGAGGCACAATGAAACTAAGTGCTTTGCATGAGCTACCCTGTCAATAACTTAAAAAGATTAGGAGCGGGGCATTCTTTTAGTGCACGCGACCTTTTCAGCAGCTTGGCAAATAAAATAAATAAAGAGAATAGGCCAACCCCAGAGGTGGGTTTATATTTAAACACAAAGTTTACATTCAAGTTTCTAGGAGAAGAGTTGGAACAATGTGATGTAAGCTTGGATCTTCTAATTAAGATCAAGTTGCATAGTATTTTTAGACTTTAAAACTACATGTTTTGACCCAAAATGCAGTTCAAGTTTTCTTTTCTCTTGGATCTATTGTGAATTATTAGCACTTGACATTCTATAAACTGGGTCTGGCATGGACTTCAACAGACATAAACCCAGAGTCAGAGTGGGGCTGCTGGGTTGGGTTTTTTCTCTTTTCAGTAAACACAGATTTATAATGTGCCAAAAATTCTACAGGTCCCTTCAGTCCAAAGTCAAGGGGGAGGCTTTCAAAACATTCTAGGCTTTTTTATTTGAGCCACATCATAGCTTTTTGTGTAGGCATTCCTTCCCAGAAAATAGCACAAGAGCTAGCATGCTGAACAAATAAATACAAAAAGGTTACTGAGTGTATAACACTTTCCCTCCAAGCAGCCTCCCTCTACCTTGCATGCACACACTGCAGGTTTGAATTGTAAGCGTAATTTAATTCCCACAAAACAAACCAAACAAGGCCTGCAAGGATTCAGAAAAAAATATTACTGAGTCATGGCAACTTGTTTCATGTATGAGTTTACTGAAGATATAAAAGTTCCAGAAATAACTTCGCTTTTTGAAACCTTCATTTAGACCTCACCTTAACATTCGCAAAGAGCTCCTGTGCATCTTGAACCCTCCACAAGGAAAGATTAAAAGATTACTCATGGAAACACCAAGTTCATCCTTGTGTGAGATTTTCTGACTTGCAGTAAATTTCTAATAAATGCACCTAGCCCTAGTGGCATCTTGTTCAGTGCTCTGGTTTTATACTTGAGGCAAACATGGCTTAATAAGGCAAATAGTCCTGTGCAGTAAGGTAACATTTTTTCCCTAATCTTAAATATGTAAGGCAGAGCTCGTCTCTTTAAAAGTGAAAAAACCAAACAGTTCTAACAAAAAAGTTGCTTTGGACATGGTTTTTGCTAGGATACACCATGCTTCACTTACAGTGTTACAAAGCCACACCTCTCAGTCTCAACAACCAAGCTTACTTTTTCATAACTTGCCTTCTCTGAAGCAGGTAAACAAATCCAAAGAATTAAAACTACCTGCCACATACCCTAAGTGGACTTGGTTCACTGTAGTAGAAAGATGAACCTTTGTACCATAAAAGTGACATTTATGGGCTCTCGAGGACTACACCAGCAGTCTTCAGCTTAAAAAAAAAAGAGAAATAGAAGCACCCTTACCACAGTGTTTCACAACACCATATCCATACACAAGGTTCACAGCCAGTCCAAGTCCAATGATAAGTGGTGATCTTAAGCATGCTATGCACTGCCATGCAGAAAAAGCCACTTCCTCGTGTACATGCCCAGAGCCCTGTTCCAGCTTGCACAGGAAGAGAGGTAAATTGGTTGAACCTCTATTTCCACTGCTTCTCAACAAGGTTATATGAAGGCGAAAAGTCTTAATGAAGTTTTTCTAAGGTTTTATGTCAGATCTTGGCTTCTTCTTTTTTTTTTTTTTTGCATGTTTCACAAATAGAATTCAATCTGGAAAAAAAATCTTTATAGAGCTTAAAACATTCATGGTTAGAAGAATCTGACCTAGATTTGAAGAGTTCATGTGGAATTGATAAAAGCAAACTCTTCTTGCCTTTTCTTCCTGCTATGAAAGTGGCATTAGGGATTCACTGGATGTAACAAAGATCCTTTATCTACTATCTAAAGCACATTCACCATCTCCTCTTTCTCCAAGAGACCATTCTCTCTGCATGTCTGCTTGTTTGGATGGTGGACATCATTGACAGGGCAAGCATGACTGGCAGAGGAAATTCTCTATTGCAGCAGTTACACAATATGATACACCCAGTGACTGCCTTGGAGAGATTGGCTGTATGCACAGGAAATCCTTAGTGTTTAGGCTTTGTTGTTACATTTTCCCATGAAACCAGAAATGAAAGAAGACATAGTTACCAAGAAGCTTTTTAACTTGGCCTTATGATCTAGAAATTCTGTGTTACTCTGGGACTTGAAAGCAATTAGTAATACGTCAGATGATACAGGTATATAAATAAATCCTACATTTTTAATTGTATTCACTCCTATACTGTGAATTTTCGAATAAGGACTGATAGGACCTATCACAGTGCAGCACGGGCATTTAGAAGAAGTGGTATCCTTGCTTAAGGGATAAGGATGTATCTTAAGGATGCGAGATCTAACCCATTTTTTGCCTGTCAGTAAATGTAAATACTGTCACTACTATCTTGGGACAGATTTCTCATCTCCTTTGCCATGTTAGTGTTGTTCAATGATTTCTCACACTGCTTTCTCTACATTAGTTTTCAGTTTCATTTATTTTCTCACCTTGTCTATTTCCCAAGGCTCAAGCTGCTATTCTTCCTTTAAACAACAAAAATATTAATTTTATTTTCATTTTCCATTCTCTCTCCATTTGTCTTCTGTTCTCAACTCCATTTCTTCCCACTGTGTTTTCTACTTCCCATTTCTCTGTCTCAGTTCCTGCCCTTTGTTTCCATCTCATCCCAGTCTGTAATCTTGGCTTCTTTTCCTTCTCTCACCCCTTGCTTTCACAGCCTCTCCTCTTGACTTTAGTTCAGTCCGTTGCCACTTCCACTAGCCTGCTAAACTCTCTGTGGATACATAAATATATATACACACACTTTGTTGCTTAACTAATTGCCATGGCCTATCTTGGGGTTCCCCCCATTCTCCAATTTCAACTGAACTCCAATTTCCCTCCCATTCTTCAGTATTTCAACTGAACAGTCACTTTAGGACTCATAACAGTGCTAAGGAGGCTGGTTCTGAAACTGCCCATAATAAAAAAACTCCTTTAATTTTTCCCCTTCCACAGACTGCAGCTTTTGCCTGTCGGAGTTCTCTTTCAACCTGTTAGTGTGCAGATAACCTGCTCCCTGATCTGCTGTACTGTGCTGGTAGAAGTCTCTCCTCAGGTGGTACCTGTACATGATAACCACATTCAAAGGAATGCGTGAGAAACACATACTTTCTCCCCAGCTGAGATTTTCTAGGGTTTCTGATCCATGCAAACAAAGCACTAGCTATGAAATAGTCTAATCCATCATTCTCATCAGTTCTTGTCTCTCTTAAAAGATTCAAGTAATCTATTTGGGTTTGTCCACTTGCTGCCTCGCTGTGTCCTCAAGCCCTGGACTCCCTGGAAAGGCTCTACTGTGCCTGGCTGCAGTGGGAGCATCCTTACTGCCATGACTACAAATGCCCATCGCTATCTTGTCCCCACGTTCATCTCACCTATTCAGAAATTAAGGCCATCCCAAGAAGAATTAGTTCTTCTAATTCCCAAGAAGAATGAAGGCCACCCCAAGAAGAATTAGTAGGCCCCAAATCGATTCTTTGAGCTCAATGTAAATACAGCCTGGTGGGATAGAGAGCTGGATCTAGTCCTTAATCAGGCAGTGAGCACAGCAGTGTAGCTAAGGATAGGAGCCACTTAGTTTACAGTACAGTGACCCAATAATTATGCAAGATAATACTGTATGCACTTAGCTCGCCTGTGCCATTCAGAGCACTTGCCAATAATACACGAGCATATTTCGTTATCTCCTTCCCCAGCTCAGGGCTCTCTATAAACAGTCTGTTTTCTCCCAAGATTGCTGGAGCTATGACACAGAGCACTGTCGAGGTATATTTAACCCCACAGATCATTCCAACATGCTTCTTTAAAAGAAGATCATATTGTTTTTCCTGCTTTCCATTTCTGTAAGCCTAGGCTTTGGCTGGAGGGTACTCTACATATCTGGCTGTAAATAGACTGCTTGGAGCCAAGCAATGCGGTGCCTTGACTAATTTCAGCATTCACTTAAGCTAAATTATTTATGATACTCTCTGCACAGGCTTTTCTCTGTTGTTGTTGTTTTAATGTTGTAATCTCAGCCAGAATAAAGGGATAATTTGCATGCATTTTCAGCTACTGCAGTAGCTAACACATGGCTCTGAAAACTGAAGCCAACTACAATATATTCAAAGTTTGAACTGAGTGGCCAGGAAAGGGAAATCTTGACATGCCACTAAATCATGTCCCTAATGGTGAGAAAGCTGAACATTTTTACTTAAGCAGCTGAAAAAACATCAGAAACATTTTCCAATGATACAGTTATTCACTTGTATCAAGAGCTCATCACCTTTGCTGCAAGAACGTAAATCAGGAGGATGTTAAGCTGTGAATGGTCTATTTTCACCTCTATGCTGATATTATGAGTCCAAGTTCATCGCCAGCAGAGCATGTCTCCGTAGTCATGAGAATGTAAAACACCACACAGGCAGAAGAAAGAAATATAACTGTATTTTTAAGGAGCCTCCGAGTTTCCAGCAGGCACAAGGCATAACAGATAAGAAAGAGAATTAAAGTTAGAAAGGAGTGCAGAGCAGAGAGGTACCTCCTTCTCCACCAGCTGGTGGCTTGCCAAAGAAAACAACAGAAGTGGGGATTAGAGTTTGCAAGGTTGCGCATTAGAGGAGGGCTACCTATTCCCTGCCTTTTCTCCTCTGAAAAGCTGCCATGTGGGGAGAAACATTCCTTTTATTATTTATGGGGACAGCCACTCTTGTTTATTATGCTCATGTTACTATGCTACATGCCAAGTACAGGCCCTTTTTTTCACAGAGAGGTTTTTCTTTGTAAAGAGGGGAAAAAAAAGAAATATAACACCTCCCCCCCACACTCCCTGTTCGTAGGATTGGTGAGGAAATTAAAGTCAGAGTAGTTAAAGGAGGTCTTTCTACGGAGTTGTGATTTTGCTTAGAAAGGTGGCAGAAGCAGAGCATTGCAGTGGCCTGACACCATAGTGCTGTGAGGGATTAGCAGGAGATCTGCTTCGAGAGCATTTTTGTTTGTCCCAGCACTGCTCAGGCAATCACATCCCTTAACAGCCCAAGGAGTGGAGAACTCACAGCAGAAGAAAGATTAAACAACCCATAATCCGAACATCAGTATTTGTACAGCTTGTGGGAGATGGATATTTCCCCCCTGCTCTGGGTTTGGAACAATGCTGAGAGGAAAGAAAGAAAAACAAGTTTATTTCTCACCCCCTTTAAATTTTTTTCAAGGCAGTTGAAGGACAGCTGACCTATTTTTTGAGTTCAGCAACAGAGCAGGCTCCCCAGCACCTGATCACTCCTTTGTGCCTGTCCCCTGAAGCATGTTTAATACTGAAAGGCCTGGCCCTGGTCAGTGATTGCAAAGGAAGAAACCCTCGGCTGTGCTTGGACTGCAGCCTTCGTACTGAATGCAGGCAAGGATTTGAAACAATCCACTGAATGCAAAGTAAATCCCAAGGCAAAGGGAAGGGAAACCAAGCAACAGTACTTTCTGTGGTAGATGGCAGTGAATTTATTGCCTGGCAGTTCACAAACTGCCTACAGCTGGGGGAAATTGCTAGTTTAATTCTCCCATGTTTAATGTGATTACTGGTACTGGTTCATAGGTTTAATTTCATTCCTTTGAATTCCTCTCCACTAACAAAAACAAAACAATCAAACAGAAAAAAGGTGCAATAAAATCTCTTCCAAAATACTCTTCCAGAATAAAAAATATATTTTTCAAACCAGGAAATTTCACTCATTCTGTCTTCAGGGTTTTTCTTATTTTTAACCAGATTATACACAGAAAGATCTTATTCTGAAGAGTAAATCTGTCATGTTGTAAGAAAGGAAGAGAACTCTTTCTCCTTTCCCAATGGGGTTTTTAAAGATAACACTGACAGATGCTCCTTGAGTTTAGAATCTAGGAATTAAATATTTGGATATGGGAGACAGCAGCAAGATAATATATTTGCAGTGGCAGTGTAAAAACCTGACTTAGTTGGATGGTGAGAGAGTACAACTCTCCTCAGCCAGAAGACTGTCCTAAGAACAAAGCTCCAGACTTCAGCATTGCAGCTCCCACACAGAAGCTTGGTTCTTCCAGGAAGGGATAAGAGAGCAAACACATTAAAAGAGCAAAAAGGCCCCTATCTCACACATAATTTTTCAGACTTTAGCCTTAAAATACAGGATACAGCCACTTAGTTCTGTTTCAGAAACTGCTTAGGACTTCACAATTGGCTTAGAATAAGATGCTGAGCAAACATTTTCCTGTTTATCAGCGACATAAATACCATGTGACAACAGCAATACTTCAGGTGGAGCCTTTTTCTTCATTGGGCATGGTCTGAGTCACAGGACAACTCCCAAGAGCCAAAAGAAACATACCATCAAGAAAGGTATTCCAACAAAGCGCGTTTTTTGTGCTACAAGGCCACTATATAACCACTGTAAATAAACTATAGGTCTAACATGTCAGTTTACCCTTGTTTGCAATAAGTTGCTGAACTTACGTGGATTTCATCCTTGATACAGTATTAACAGTTGTTGCAAACAATGTATTTAATGCCTTCTCAAGGCAGGTTATTGAATCAAAAAGAATGATAACATTCCATGCTCTTTCAGACTTGCTGTGGTGAATTTTGCAGATATGTTTTCTTTCACGGAAAGAACATGGATGTTCTATTTTTTGTTTTTCTCATAAAGAAGCAGAAATCATTGCTTTGTTATAAACAAAACATCTGATATATGGCAATGCAATACTGCTCTCCTAGTGCCTGTACTGCCCTCCAAGCCTGTTGCAGAATGAGGTTTTACTTGCTGATTTTATTACCTGTTAAATAGATCTTTTCTGTCACTGAGACTGTCCATTTGACTTAGTTTACATCTCATTCTGCAACTACTTCATTATTTAAACATTCATAATTCTGTTTGCCAATGATTGTCTCCATGTTTCTTATTTGTTAATTAACATTTACTACATATCTGATTATATTTTACTTATTGTTGGCTTAATTTACATTGAATAAACCATAAACAGCTCTTACCAGTTATCAGTTTAGCTCATTACAGGATTCATGTTATGCCATTGTTGACATAAAGCTACAGTTAATAATTCTCTTAATTCCCTTCAGCTTCACCACCATGGCAGGCATGGAGTTATTCTCCTGCTGTCGGTATTCCTGACTGTACAGCCCTGCCCAAGCCAGACATTATTCAGCAGGTTTAAAGATGAATTATGTTCCAGAGATCTTTTTTGCATCATCATGTTCTTTCATCCCCTCTCTGTCCTCACACCACCAAGTCCATTAGCTTCCAGGGAATTACTTTTATTTATACTGGGAGATGTCTGGGCTTTGTGATCTCTACCATTCTGCTGCATCCCATCATTCATGTCTCACTCCAGTGCACCAGAAACCTTAGTTTCTTTACTCCTTCATTTCCTCCTCCTTCAGGCTTTCTCCACTTGTTGTACCAGCTGAGCCCTCACAGTCCTGCCCAGCGCCACTTTTACTGCAAAACCATTGACCCCTGTGTTATTTGGTCCTGACATTTCTACCTGCATTCCTTCTACTCAACAACTTTATAACATTTGTAGTTACTGTATACTAATAGAGGGTATCTGCAGCCTCTTAAAACCTTCCTCCAAAGCACTGTGTATTTAAAAAATCACAGATTTCATTTCTGCTGTACTATCTGAGATTATCTTCCCTCCAAGTAACTAGAGTGTCTCACACAGGAGAAGCGAGTAGGTAAGGAAATCTCTTCCCAGCCTCTTCCCAATGGACCTGATATCTTCCCTCCTTCCATCAAATTTCATCAGTTCTGTCTCAATCCCTCCACACTCTCAAAATAGTACAAGACCACACACTTCTCTCCTTCTCAAAGTCCTCCCAAACTTTATCCACTGGTATAACTGGTTATCTAACGTCTTTGTTTGTTTGTTTGTTTAAGCTGCAAATCTGCATAAGTTCTTGCCTTCACAAACGCTCTTCCTTATCAAGGGCCCATGTTGGTGACTCCTATTGAAGCCCTCACTAGGAAAGAAATGTACCCAGGCTGCCAGAACAGTGGCTGGACCTTGCCCTTCCAGCCTAGGTCCTTCCTGTCCCTGTAGAGGGGGTGACACACTGTGGGATGGCCATCAAACTCAGCACACCTGCTGATGCCAGGCTCCAAATTTCACGCTCAGTTGGGCTTCTGGGGTGCTGCTCACACTCCCCAGACCCACAGTCTGAAGGTACAGAACACACCTTCTCCAGAATCCAGTCACTGGCCACTCTGCAGGATGAATATAAGCCTTTATTTTGTCTGAGAAATGCCCCTTTCTATTCCAAGAAGAAGGGATAAAATGATATCCCCACAGCATGCAGACCTGAGTCTTTGCCAGCAGTTTTTCAAAACCCTCCCTGATTGTGTTTGCTCATAAATGTACCCCAAAGCCCGGATGTGATTTTATTGTATTGCACTCGCTGGCTCCAGGTCGGCTGACTGTGTGCTGGGATTCCTGATGGAAGCAAAGGTACCAGCTCCTCTGTTTGTAAATCGTGCTGCAGCATGTCCTTGTGATCGTCACGGGGAAGATCTGGGCACCACTACAGTACTAATAAATGGTCAGTAATAATAAAAATAAAGGAATAAACTATAAACAAATAGCAGCAGCAGGAGCTGGCAAGAGTCAAGAGACATGAATGTTTTCTTTTCTTTGACTTTTTATTAAAGTTAGTAAAAAATTTGTATATGAGGAATCTTTTCCAGCAGAAAATGCCTCTTTTTTTTTGCTTTTCCCAGAGTGAAAACTCGGCAAACAGAAACACAAATGCTCCTACACCACCATATTCAAACTTAGTCAATTCACAGGCATGTTCATTTTCTGAATCAAACCATTTTAGGCACATGCAAGCATTTATTGAGATTTTAAAGGTGATCCTTTAAAAATGTTTAATAAAAATTATAAAAATTAAGAAACCTCAAAACTTAATAATTTTATATACTGTCACACAGACCCAGTTGCACAGCTTCTGCTAAAAATTTGCAATTTCTTTGAATATATTGAATACACGAGTGTGTGTGCACGTGTATTTATATATGTATAAATACATACAAATACCTACATGTACTTAACTGTTTCATGGTCTTAAAAAATGTCATGAACCTCTCAGATGCCAACATTCACTGCACTTGTCCTGAAGCAAAGTCTCTGGAAAGACAGCACCTGTCAAGCACTTACACTTTGGCTATCACTGGGTATATAGAGCTCAAATGGGTTGTTATCTGTCAAAAGTTCATCTGTCTTGAAATGGAAATTATAAATGCTTTGCTACAGTGAAACAAGAGCTGCTGTTTTTTTACTCCATTTTGCAAAGTGCCTCAGTTGGCAGCTTTTCTTGCAGCAGAACCCTGTGAGGGCCACCCATCAGCCAGGCTCTGCTCTGTGAGAGTGGTGCCTTTTCTCCTGAAGAACAGTAATAATTTATTCAGTGGGAACTGACCATTTGAACTAGTCTATTTTGCATGGACTTCACCCCATTTGAAAGCTTTCCCCACAGGCTGTCATCAGCACATCTATCTCAAAGCAGCCGTAGTGACTACTTCTCCTGTCTGAGCCTTGTTTGGAAGGGCTTCTCCAGAAGAGATAACTCAGAGATATTCCATGTTTTCTACCAAAGCACTCTTCCCAGTTTTATTTTTTCCTTGTCTTTCCTTAGTGTGTCCCTATGGGATAATATAACTCTTTCTCAGAGCTCTGGACACCAAAGAAAAAGTTATGGAAGCGAAGAATTTGCAACATGAGGATATAGACCAAGTCAGTAAACCCAAAACCCCAACCAAAATTAAGAGCAGAATTCAGTTAATCAAACTGCTTCCTAGTTAATCTTCTTTTATTGGAGCACAAACACAGCAGATCTCCACATGTGAGGGATTTCTGGGAATCCCTGTGGCTGAAGGCCTTTACTGCCATAAATTTGTGTCTCTGTGCTAGGTATGTTACCTCCCTAGCTCCTTCACCACATGCCCCTTTAAAAGCTGTGCTTCTTCCCTAATACACGTTTGCAGCACCTATTTTCCGCACAGCTACAGTGAAATGACAGATGTCACCCCTCAGCTGCACCTCTTGGCTCACAGCTAGTTTTTGGTCCTTGTAGAGGGCAAGGCAGCTGTGATGAAAGTATGATTGCAGCAGCTAGTCCTTAAGAATCTGGGAGATAAATGAAGATTATCTGAAAAATTCATTTCAAAACCCCACCTTCTCTTGGTTACACATTATGAAATTACAAATAAAACATAAAAAAACCTTAATCCCAAACATAGTGACTATGGATACCTGCAAGTTGAGATGAGCTGGGGCAACCCCCAAAGCTGGAGGTGTCGGGGTAACTCATACGACAAAGTGTCAGTGTCTGAATGCTGGGATCCCCACGTGCTGAGTTTTAGGGAAATCCCTCCTGCAAGTACAGACCAACTCCTCCTTAGCAGTCCAAAAGCAGCAGAAATGGTCTTTTTTCTGGGGAAACCAGGTTGCCACACATTCTAAACACATATTAAAAAGGACTTTTGTAAGGCTATACCCTCATTTTTGAATGGTTAAAGCATAAGACTAAGGATAGGATCTAATTATCATAATTATTATGTGAAGATACATGGCTTAGTTTCTTGTAACCATTTCTTCAAAAAGGAGCCTCTGAGACTATTTTTAAAAGACCTTTTAAAAGTAAGTTGAGCAATTTAACAGGGGATCTGCTTATTTCAAAGACTTTGAACTCAAAAAGTTACCCTAAAAGAAAGCTAGTTTTCACAGCTGCAATTATGCTACATGGGTCCTAGAGGAAACCAAGGCAAAAGGCAGCAGCACAGCATCAATGCAGCCACCCCACTCCAGGGCACTCAAACCCATACAGTGTGAATTTGAGCTGGTGTTTACCACTTGGCTCTGGAATAATAATCTCAAATTAAGGCTATTACACTATTTGTACACAGCAAGAAAATACTTCAGGAAAGACTCTTAAAGCAATTTATGAACACTGAGCTTCCAGGGAGCCCAGTGAAATTCCTGTTAAGAGTTTTGGAGATAATGAAGCAAGGTGCTGTAAGTTTATATTACACATTCATCATCATGTAAGTTATTTAGCAGCAGAAGCCCAAAAGCCAGAACCCTTTCTGATGCTTGGTAAGCCTGTAATAAATGTTATGAGATGACAGAGGGTTCCTGAGGCAGGGGCCAGGAGCTGATAAGGCAAGAGTTGCATTCCAGCCCCCTATCTCCTGTTTATTTCAATCTGACCACTGGGCAGCATTCTTTCTAGTGGAAGGAACAAAGTGCAAATCTCCTTCTTCCCTTCATTCTTAAGGGCCAGGCTCCATTTCTGGGCAGAACATGAAGATTTACCTTATCAGGAGAAATTCCCATGTGGCACAGCCTGACAAACAGCTCAGCTGTGTGCAACATGCAGCCATGTGCTGCAGTGAGAGGAAGAGCTGGTGGAAGGTGTACTACTCTGCAATATCTCAGCGACAGATAATACTGTAATGACAACAAAATCAAGTCTGAATGGTCTGGGACCTTTATTGCATTGTAACAGAGCTCTCCAGTTGGGATAATGTGGTGCCAGAGATTGCATGGTCTTCATAGTTCATGGCATTCCCTAGTGCCTCAGCCTATGCCAGGCAAACAATGCAAGTTTTAAACTCTCTAGAGTGTGCTTTCCGTGTCAAAGTCACCGGCCAGGGTTTCCCACTCTGTTTTCTGAATGCAGGAAGGGATGGCATCTCCTACAGGTAGCAGAAATAAGTCTTGGCCTTATGAGGAATTGTTTTTCTCAGAGCTGTCAGGAAACCTTAGCAAAAGCATTGGCACCCTAGAAAGGTCTGAGGCAAAGGCCATGCTGCTGTTAACGTGTTCAGACAGACAATGCCAGCCCCTCGCAGACCAGGAGATGCTGAGTGTCTCAGGACATCAGCTGGAGGACATGAAGGTTCTCACCAGCCCAGGATCCTGGGATGCACTCTTATGTGCAGTGGATCCAGCTGCTTTGCTTGATCTCACATAGTCTACAAGAGCTTTTGCTCAGCTGGGAAGAAATTCTCCTACTTAAAGTTCTGTTCTGGCTCCTTTTCAGGACCAGCACTGGAAAAGCCCCTGCCTGCATCACACCATGCTGCAGAGTCAGTTACACCTGCCCATCCGCTACCTAAATAAGTCCCCATATCAGCTCCTGTGTCCCAGCCAGAAATGAATGATGTTTTGCTTTAATTAATGTGGTACATTTTTGCTACTCTTTGTGGATTTTTGTCAGTTTGTCTCTATGAGAGGGGAGATCTAACTTTTCGTCTGTATTTGAGTCTGCAGAGATTGGATTTGATTTCAGCGGGAGTCTGCAGGCTCATGCAACACTGATAAATAATTAGGTACATTGGAAAGTGCAAATAGCAGCAATTTTCTTTTCAGATTGTACAGTGGTATCTGTCAGGCTTTTCCAAATGTGGACACAGGTGGGATGCTCTAAAAACAGAGGCAACTGTGTATTCCTAATACTCTTTGAAAAAGTCTACAATATCATCTGTTAAAAAGCATCTGGAAAATCCACCTTAAAAAAGCCACACCGATGAAACGGCCTGCCAAGCTGCAGCTTCCCAATCCTTCCATTATAAAGAAATTTGCTTATGGTGCAATTTATGCAGGCTCCATATTCCAGCAAAAATACATCAAGTGGTATCAGGTTACTAGAATCAGTCCTAAAGCAACTGTTTCCTAGAAGGGGAGGGTAAAAAAAAAATGAAGCAGCAGCTTGCTTCACACTAAGTTGTTGTGACACAGATCTCTCAGGAAAGCAACAGGAACATGAGAAATGATGGTGAGGTTTTGGTTGGGGTTTTTTTTATTTGTTTGTTTCCTTATGAAAACTTAATGTGGTGACTAAAAGCAGAGGAAACACCCACTTTTCAAAACAGAACCGTTATCAGTTTTTTCAATAAGGACAATGTCTCTGGCCAGCAGTCTATCTGCCACAACAAAACAATGACAATAGTAATACCCTTCCCTCTTCTTTATGAAATTTATTGGAAAAAATCTTGGTTATTTATTAATCTTCAAACCCCTTTGTTTGAGAGCCTTGATGACCAAAACATTTTGATCCTCTGTTTGGGGTCAAAGAAGCTTCCTGAAAGAAGATCTAATACTGCAACCTCCCACTCACCATGGACAAACTTGTGTTGTCTTCCAGCAGAAACTCACCATTTCAAAGACATGATCTGACATAAAAGTAAAGAAAAGGTTTACATCTTTTGATGAACAGCTTAGGTTTTACTGTAAGGGAAGCAAATATTAGCAGAAGCCAAAGCAGCTGCTACAGAAGGTTAGTGGGTTTTTTTTAAAAGAAGCTACATAAGATGCATGAAACAAAACTAAACCACATGTTCAATTAGTGGGAGTTAAAATAGTTTCACTAGAATCCACAATCATATATTCATCAGCTGAAAACACCAATTTTTACAGGGAATTTTTCCTTACTTTCCCCACTTTTCTGGGGCAGAAACAGAAAGCTCAGATGAAAAGTTGAGCCCAGACTGTTCCTTATTTCAGAGATTAACCTGAGTACCAGAAGAGCACTGTTACACAAAGTGGAAGTGACCTACTTAACTGTGACTCATTTCCCTCTTTCTTTAGGCTGGTAGTTAGCTGCCATGCCCCCATTCCCCTCACCCCGCAAGGAAAGGATCTTGTTTTGCTGAGCATATGTATATAGCTTTAAATATGAAGCATTGCAAAATGTTCTCTGGAGACAAGGGTGAGCCTGAGGTATCTGGAGCAACAAAAAACTTCAGCTTCACAGGAGTCTCATTTCGGCAGGCAGTAAACTCTGCAATTACACAGATGTGTATTATATTGTCTTACAGTGTAAATCTAGGCAGGCATGTGCTTGTTTAGAACATTTTAAAACATTAGATCTGCAGAAGATACTGGCTTGTCTGCTTTCTCAGCTGATGTGATCACCTGCTCCCATTACTTGACTTCTTGAGCAGTAAGAACAAGGTGATCCTGAAGAGGTGACACCCATGTGAGGTATTTCATTTACAAACTGGTAAGAGCAGTTGAACTTTTAGAGTTGATGCTGCATTATGAGTTAGGATAAATATGAATAGGAGCATGACACTGGTCAGAAAATACGAACGAGGCTGCAGCCTGCTTGTGCTATGCAAACTTGCCCGTGAGTTTTATTCCTGTGGCCACAAGATTCTAAACATGCCTTTTAGTTTCAGGATACTTCACTGTAATCCTCTCATGAATAGTCACTATGCATGCAGAGGAAGAGATTAAAAACCAAATGGTTGACTCGCATCAATCTAAGGCCTGGCACACTGCAAACTCATTAAGGAATAGCTTTCCAAGCTTCCCACACGAATACTTGCCATGTGTGACTCTGCCCTTTCTGAGACTCCCAGCCTGCCACTGTGACTTGCAGCTGGGTACCCCATTCCTCCCTCACATCCAGACCTTCCACTCCCCCGTATAAACTCTCAGGAACCCACCACATCCCTAGCCTGACCTGGTCTCTGTCTTGCCACCACAACCACTGGTGGGGCACCATCTATTCTGCTGAGCTGTACAGCCACAGAGCTGTTATTGCTGGCAGACCCGGGGTTGGGGCTGGGTTCCCCTGTGCACAGCTGCCTGTGGCTCAGAGTGGAATGGTCAGAATCTCTGCACCATATTCTATGCACACAGTCCTTTCAAAAGCAAAAGGAAAAGAAAGGCATTTTTATACTTCTCTCTCTTGTCCATATGGAGCCATTGCTTTAAATAGGTACTGAGAGAGACTTTAGTACTTTCCAGACTAAAAATAGGTAAAAGCCAAGACTAGGGGCTAGAATAGCCTTACAACAACCAGTGGCATTACATGGCACTAAACTGAATGAACTAAGAATTTAAAAACATGTGTATGTCTCCTGAGGTTTTTCACTAGAAAAGTGCCTGTGAGAACAGTTACTTTCTTATGTTAACATATATTTACCAGCTAATTTCCTACATGCAATTTACCCTTTTTAGGAGTCTATGTATGATATAAGATTGAAATGTCTTACAGTATTTATAAAATTGCTACAAAACATCATATCATATGGTGAAATCATCTCTCCATTTCAGTTGCTCTTTCTGCCAGTGCTTCACGCTTCTTTACCTCATCTCCAGTAACCCCTTCTGAAGATGTTAATTATTCTGGTCTTCTCTGACAACTACAGCAATCTCCTATATGGATCAGTTCTTCCAGTCATGCCCTGTGCAACTTTTAAGGTATTAAACATTAAAGCTAAATAAAAACAAAACAAAAAGGAAACTAACCATAGACACATGGCCAGAAACTTCTCTTTACATGGTGCTCTTTTACCACATATGTTCAGTGCCAAGCTGGTCTTAAAATAAACTTCCTTTGATGGTTTATATGCTCCATCCCCTGCCATATAGCTCCCCTTTTATCAGCCTCTTTCATTCTTCAGATGAGTTTTTAGCTATCATATAATACAAGAATCTAATTAAAAAGCAATCAAATTAAAATACTTAATCACTGAGTAAAATCTGTAAGAGTCTATGCCAAGGGTGTGAGAATTCAGAGACTGGCAAACTGCTAAGAAAAGCAGATACACAACCAAGCCTCAGTGATGGGCTTAGTGATACTTTCAAAGCGATAGTTTCAAAGATCTTCTCAGAGGAGATTTTGTTGCAATACAGAAAGTTCCTGAGCTGCTAAACTGAGAGAAACCCTGAAAAAAGGACCTTTTCTGCCAGCACAAAGCAGGCAAGAAGGAATTTTGTTTCCAAATGCTTTCATTTCTGTTTTGTCTCGCTCTAAGTTTTATCTGTTTTTCAAGCTATGGGATCTAGTTTCTGTTAAAATAAAACTTGGGTTTGTATTTGAAAGCTCTTTCACAGTTTTGAGAACACCCAGCTTAAGCAAAAGGTTTACTCAGATCTACATCAGCATTCTAGCCAGCTTGGAGTCCTACCACACCAGCTTAGGTGTGAGGAACACACATCTTTTCAGTGGAAAGTAACAAGAAACTAGCATTTCCAAATACCACACTTTGTCAAAATGCCTTGCAACTTGTGACAGGCACCCGTGTCCTGCCTTCAAAGAGCTGCGGTATTTTAGCTTGGGGGAGAGACATTTGCTTCCTCTAGTGAAACAGGACACAGATTCTGTCTCAAAACTTTCAGAATAACCAAGTGTGGTGGTTACAACACAAGATACAATACTGTACAAAGCACACATCAACCTTTTTGTCTGCATTTACTTGCATGACTCTTACTGATCTTGGCTTTCACATGAGGTTTATATCTTGTATTACAGAGAGGAACTGGAATAAGCAGCATAGGAAAAAGGTCATTGGAAGAACGAACAGATGAATCAAACGGCTTATTCAGCCAGTTAAAGACAATGGGTCTGGGTCTTACAAGGCCGTTTTTGCACAGAAAGTCAAAATGATGACTCCTGTTGCCTGATACACTACACAATTCCTCAACTTGTAAACATGGAGTCAATTTGTACTAGGCTCATCACCATCCTATTTGACTATCAGAGCCTCTTTTTATTTTTACTTGGCAGCAGCATATCCAGTTCAAAGAATGGCTGGGAGTCCTCCATTTGTTAACTGAAAAGAATATGCCTTTTTAATACATCTGTATTAAAGCACAACATAAACGTAAAACTAATTCAAGTTGGAAGGGACTTTTGGACCACCCCACCTCTGTTGCACAAAGCAGGAGTAACTTTTAACGTTTCTTCAAGCTTCATCCAGTTAAGTTTGGAAAACCTCAAAGGATACATTTCATTTCAGTCAGGAGTTCCCTGTTCCAAAGCTAGTCTCCTCCCAGTACTAGTAATTTCTGAGTATTCCTACTCCAAAGAAATCCTTGAAGATCAAACAAATGTGAAGCTCCTTCACAGTGCTCTATGACAGCCTCCCATGGTATCCTGAAGAAGATTGAATCTGCTCTCCTAAAGACCACTATTATCACCCTGCCTTCCTTTCTTTCCTTATGGGCTTAAATTTTATCATCTCATGGTCACAGTAATGTCAAATTGTAATGTAAAGGCAGGTTGCCAGCTAAACAGTAGAACAGTCACAGTATCAGCTTATTTCATTGTTTCAAGACAATCCTTTATAATGTAAACATCAAATTCATAAAAACATTACTGTGGTGTGATGCCAATGGGAGTGACTAGTATACATCTTCCTATTACTTGGCAGTCCAGTTTTACCAGTGCAGGTTTTACCCAGCAATGAAACAGTTAACAACACTAAACTGTATATTGCTGCATGATTTAAGTAATAACATGCCATTAGGGTGAATGGCAAAAGTTCAGATCTTTGAAGATCTTGCTCCACCTGCCTGTGGACTCTTTTGTATTGCTTATCTTTGGCTTGCACTTTCACAACCATCCTTACAGCCATTTGAGGGCCAGCACGATGTTTATGAAACATTAAAGCCAGAGGGTAGAGCACAAAGTAGCATCCTCTGTGGGACAGACTTATCTGGTGCTGCCTGTGAGCCAGCCCAAACTGCCCACACAGTATGTGTCCACATGATTTATCCAGTTCTCTTGGGTCATATACTCCCTTGCTCCTCCCTCCATCTCCTATAGTATTTCATAATTGCTTTAAGAGCCATTTGTACAGATGGAACAGCAGAAAAACTACACTTAGAACAGATACAGCATTATCTCACTTGTGAAAATAAACACATGGGTATATGGTTCTATATGTATGCACATTCAAGTTTAATTTAGTGATTCTTGTTTTCCTGCCTTCCCACTCTGCTTTGTTGACATCCATACAGATATTGTCATTAACAATAGTTTGGAAACTAGTGAGCATGAGTTTATGAATAGAATTTCATTGCTGTGCTATTTTGTCAGTACTTCATTTTACATGCCACCCATAACATCTTCAAACCAGAATCTGATTGACTGAATATGTTTTGGTGTCAGCTAATAATAACTATTCCATTTTAGAGACATAAACCATTGCTGCTAAGGTGAGGTCCTAACGAGGAGTTTGAGGAAACCAAGGTCTTGATTTGATCAGAGCATGGAGTTACAGCCAAAACACTTCTAATTTTTCTTCAGTTTGCCAAACAAGATGTTGCTGTATTTGGACAACCAGGCAAAAAAAACGTCTAGAATTTCAAGTTGCTCCCTGTGTATATACCGCATGTAAACCCAAAATGCAAACATTATGAAATAGTAAATAATAGCAGGCGAAATTCCCAATAGCATCCTGAAAAATATTGACAGCTCAGCCTTTCATTCTTCCTCTCAAAGTGGAAGAAAAGCAGTCTGTTAAGAAGCAGCTTAGTAGACTGCCAGCTCCTTTTCTCTTTTTGCAGACTGTGGCTGAGATCTTAGAAGTTCTTCAGGCACCTGACTCTCATTTGAATAGCTCTGGGGGTCTGGGCTGTGGTTTTGTCTGTCAGGGTCATGTGGATCTCTTCCGAGTTCCTCTTACTTGGGCTCCCCTTTTCTTTTTTATTGACTTTCATGATTTACTATTTGAGTTAATTACTGTTATATTTATCACAGCAGCATTTGGGTTAGCCAGTGCAGAGCCCTACCGATTATACAGACACAGGCTCTCCTCCTTCCCTCATCCATCAGTGTGACGGAGTGGTGCTCCTGCAGCCTTCTCAAGTCCCATGGTAACCATAGATGGATCAAAAGCCCCAGCTTTAAAGAAGTGTCAGCTGTCCCCACAACCCACATCTGTCAATGCAATAATCATCATCTGTTTTGCTCCCAGCAGCCCACAAAATTCTTCATCTACATCTTCAGCTCTCATCAACTGCATCGCTCACAACTTTCAAATCTATTATTGTAACATGATCCTTTAAGCAATTGCTATTGTTTTTAAAACCAATTTATTCCACACTCAAAGGCCTCTAAACTCCCATAATATTAAGATTGGTACCTGCACATCAAACTCTCGTTGCTAAAAAAGTCTCAGAAAACTGTCTGGTTACACATTCAAGCTGGTGCAAAAACAGCAAAAAGAGAAAAGAGAAAAGGAGAGAGACACATTCAAACTACGCTTACTAGTCTATCTTCCCAAATTGAAAAATTCCCTCTGTTCTAAGTTAAAGACAAGCAATTCCCCACACACTTGTGCAGTATAATGGCTGTTCAAAAGCTCTTATCATTACCCAGTGTAAAATACTGATCTTTCACAGCAGTTCTGAAAACGGAAAGTAGAAAGTTTAAATACGTTTTTAAATACACTTAATACGTAACGCAGTTGTTGTTGGATGAATTTAAACTGTGAGTGAGGTACAATAACTCCATTCCCTGAACATTTGAATCCCACTTAATAGTTGAAGAGTTCAGAAGAACAAGGGCTTACGCAAAGCCCATCTGTCTGTCAGGCCGTTCCCCATGTAGCCTTGAATCTGGTGGTCAGTCTCAATCATGTTTGGCAGAGCAGCAGCCTCTTAAAACCAATTTCATAGCAATCCATGCGGGAAGAGGAAAGGGGGAAAGAGAGACACCCCACACCAGTGCACTTCCATTTAGCAAGGAAGAGGCAAGCAGAAGCCAGCCATTACCCTGTGGCTTTGATGGGCATTCAGCTCTAGACTTGTCCTTGCACACACAGCCTCTTGCTCACCTATCTGGTAAAAGTGGTAAATGGTGAGAATATGAGGAAATGTTTGAGTTGAGGAGCAGGATAAAGTGAAATTATCACTGTAAGGGAAGATACTGAGGACATAGAATGAAGCAGAGGTTTAAGAGAACCAGACAAAGAATCATTCTGGGGACATGGGAAGAGCCTGGGGACATTGTTATGGGGAAGTCTTAAGATGCCAAGAAGAAGACAGGGTCATTTTGGTCAAGACTATAGGAGACAGGTTACATTGCAGCTAAGTGGGAAACCAGAGCTCCATATTTATGACTCTTACAGGTCGGTGTGGAGTGTACTAACGTGCTTGGAGATAACTTAGGACCTCATGAAAAGGATTCAGTCACTCACTGGTGGCATTTCACTGTATTAGAAACAGGACTGATTTCAAAGATAGACCTAAATGTGTAACTGCACTGATACAGGGGCTTGGCCTTGATACTACTTTTAACCATCCCTGAGGTGGCCTGAGGTACAGCTTGCCAGCCCATCACACTTCACTGTCTGACTCAAACTATCCACATGGCCTACCAGCTACTGTGTGACAAGAAGGACTCTTCATTAGGCCCCTTCAACCATTTTTATGCTCCTAAATGCATATCCTGGGGTCATGACACCACGCAGGCCTGCTGTTCCCTGAGGCAGAGTGATCCAGGAGGTAATGGGAACCCAGAGCTAGCAGGACCCAGCCTCCCCCAACAGGGCCCATCCACAGCACCCAAATGAGACGAGCAGGACAAACCTGGAGATGATAGCTGGAACCAGCTGAGACCCCAGGTCATGAGGCAGTATCATGGTGATGAAACAGGTCTGAGGTCAAGCTGGAAATTCAGTCCATAGGTCAGGGTTAAGACCAGGTCCAATGATGGCCAGAAAGGTCCACAACAACCAGGCTGGACTAAGCCAGGATATCAATCTGCTGGTTGAGGTCTATATCGATTAGGCCCATAGTAAAAAAAAGGTGTAGCCACAGGCACAAATAAGAGAGCAGCACATCTCCCTCACTGCTCAACCAGGGCCTGATAGCCCTGGGTTGAGTTGAAATGGGGCTTCTTGGCCCCGTGGGTGTGGGTGTGGCTGGAGCTCCAGCTGAGGCTGATCAAGGCTTATTAGAGCACTCAGGGGCCCAGCATATGCAAACTTGATGAAGAAGATGGGACATGGCTCAAAATGGTGGCACAGGCCATTTGAATCTATTCAGCAATTACGAATACCCAGTGACAATACCCCACAAACAACAAATACATACTTTATTCTGGCCCAGAGGCTTGTGTGGCCAGGCTGAAAACGTGCATTGAGGATGGCTTGCTGCAGGGGTGGGACTTGCATTCTTCTGCTCATGCTGTTGTTGTCTTTGCATGTCCCCTGTGAAAACTGGGAAAAGCAGGGCTAGTGTCTTGTTGGCTTTAAGACTTCCTCAGACCTATCTGAGTCTTACTTGAGAAAAAATTAAAAAAACAAGAAGCCCACTTCAAAGAGCCAATGTGCTGAAAACACACACATATAACACACACACATGCCCCCATGGATATTGAACTTGGAGCTACAAATGTAGATCCTGTGTGAGGCAAAGCAGACAAGGGTTTCTTCTTGGGACTGCTTTTCTACTGCAATTCATTTTGGTGTCTACTGAAAGGATAAGAATTATATCAGTACTGTGAGAGTGATTATGCCAGCCAGTCGATGATACAAAAGTGACTAAGTTATAGCTTTTGCTTTCCCAGTGTGAGCTCCAGAAATGTGAGAAAATTCAGGCTGAGCTGAATTGCTGATTCTGTTATTAAAAGTGCCATGTTTCCTGGTCAGCCAAACGCAGGGCTCGGCAGTGTTCACCATCTGCCCCCTGTGCAGTACTCATAAATGTTGCAATCAATATGAAATTTGGGATGTGTGGGCAATACTGGAAGGTAAAAATATTCTTTCTTTGCCAGATATATGTTAATTGGTTGTTTCATTTTTTGCATATGGGACAGTAAAATGTATTTGTTTTCTTGCCAATAAAACAACATTTTCCTAACTCCTTAGTCACAAGGTATCTACGAAAGGAGAAGGCTCTGATGTTTCCTATTGGGTTTATGGTTTACATTACAATTCATACACAAATGCTTTTTGGCATCTAAATCCTGAGCTAGAAGTATTTTTAAAATTATGTCCTGAAATAGGAACTTCAGAACACTGTGTCGGCATCTGGCAGATATCTCAAGAGTGTCATGAACTATTACTACTTGAGGAACTTGGCAGGCACTCCATGAGCCTTGTGTACCTTACAAGTGTGTAGGAGTCCAGCTTAATCGCTGAGCATCTGTATAGCTGGGCTCTGTGATGGGCGTATGTCTACCCACCAACCTCAAAAACACGTGGTGGTATGTCTGGATCTCAGAGGATACATCTGAGCCCCTGAGCAATGAAGGCTGCTCAAACACGAGTGACAGCAGCCCACTATTTTATAAAAGCAAGCATTTCCTCAGGACAAACCTTGGATCACTAATCAGTCTCACTGCTCAAAGAATTTGGCATGTGTGTTTCCATCCCCATGTGTTTTACAAAGTGCTGATACACACGCTAAGGCTGAAAGCCCTTTATAAAGTGTTTGGGATCTCACGTACAAGAGTGTTTCCTGGTAGGAAAGCACAGGAAGCATTTCTGGGGCCCTTGGTGAGGTGCTAGGGAAGCCAGTGGGCCCCTGGTGGTGACCACCATTCTTGCTCCAGGATGGAAGAGGCACTCACTCCTGGTAAAAAGTGGCACCGTGGTGGGACTTTGCCCCAGTCTAATTGACATTGTAGCCATGCTTCATGACTGCTCAAGAGCAATAGCAGCTGTGTTTGTAGAACAAAATTTGCCTGTAAAGCAGGTTTATATATGTCTGCTAAGTGAGGCCTTCACAGAGGTCTTTTGGTGGGAGTTTTATAAGTGATGTCCTTCAGAACACCTCTGGTCTGCAAACATTTGCTGCTTTAAGAAGACACACATGTACCATATGCTTCCCTACGGTTGATGACAAGACAAGACTTTTGCCATTTTTGAGGGTCTTCATGGAAAAAGTTGCATAAGTCTACACAAAAATGTTAATATTTTTTCATGGTTTACTCATAATTCCGGCAGAGAAACCACATAGCTTCAGCACAGAAAACAATGGCTTTGGCACTGCTTGAGCCAAGGAACTAAGGGCTGCAAACCCAGGAGCCCCACTGGGGCAAGCAGCAGCACCAGAGACCCAGGAAGGGGAGTCGAGGCAGATCACCAGTTTCAGCCTGGGCGTGCATGCCGTGGCAAAGCATAAGACAGCTTTCTCCAAATGCCTCAGTGACACTTGATTCCTGTGCCTTCTGATTTTTAACAGAGCATAGAAATTCCCCCAAACTGGGAAGACTCTGAAGTGCTAAGGACAAAGTATAGACTGTCAGTCCCAGAGCCCACCTCCCACGGAGAGCAGGGGAGCAGTACAAAACCAAAATATTGGAAAGGTAGGGCCCACGGTGAGAGGTGAGTGCTCCTCTCAGCCCTTATTTAAGACACCAGCTTTGCTGAAGCTGAGCGCCTTATCTGACCCATCCTCTCCAACAGGCGCCAGTCTCCGTCCTGAGGCTGTCCAGTCCTTCCAGTAGCTGAAATGAACCAGAATGCTCCTGGTGTCTGTTTCCGGGCCTGAGCTTCCGGGACCAGGCAGGAGGACTTGTCCCCTGCAAGCCCTTGGCTCTGGCATTTATTGCTTCTTGACACAGAGTTTGAACAGTTGTAGAATGTGTCGCAAGACAAAACTTTAAACTCTGGCCTTTATTTAATTTGACACTGGGTGAGGCCTTTATTCTACATCTTTCTTTAGCAGATAGAAATGTGTTTGGTCTATATTAATTTTTTGTTCTGTACCAATGGTTGGCATTGATTAGTTTCATTTTATTCACTATAAATGTTAAAATAAACAAACCAACGTCCCAAGTGGCAGTCAGGGATTTTGCCAGACCATGGGAAGTAGTGGGCCCCGAGAGGCTCTGAAAACCACCCAGAGAAAGATCTGCACCAAGCAGGGATAATAATCTGTTCCAGAAGCTAGAAAATATTTTCCAGGAGACTTGGCAATTGTGGCTTAAGATGGAGAAAGAGAGAAAGAGAACGATGGATAGTGAGAAATTGCCTTTTTTCCAGGAAAAATGGAGAAGTCTGAGAAAAGAAAAGCCCTGGCTATTGCAGGGTACTCAGCCACAAGGAGAGATTGCCTTTGCATCTCCAGAGATGCAGAGACAGTTCTTTGCCCCCCTGTGGAGTCTAGGCAGGCAAAAGCTGGAAGAAGTCTTTGTTTACAAGAGTGATGACAAATAAGGCTGGTAGATAAGAATTAAGAAACTTAAACTAACCTGTACCAGTCTCTTAGACACACAAAATGATGGCTAGAGAAGTCAGTAAATCATCTGGTCTGAATTTCCTGAAGCCAGCTAAGTTTCAGTCCTTGGGATGGGCCATTAGGTTTTGGACAGTCTTTCCCATAAGGAGCCAAATGACTTGTCTGACAGAAACTCGTCATTTAAAAATGCTTGGAGATTAGATGTGATGATAGTTTGATATAAAGAGCCGACCCTTTTCTTTGTCAATTTGTTTTAATGCTTACTCTCATTGTTAAACATTTCTGATCATTTTCTCATTTGAAGGTGCCAGCCTTCCATTTCCAGCTATTGGCATTTGTTGCACATTTCTCTGCTAGATTAAGAGCACCTTCATCCATGGCATTTCCTGCCAGGAAACATCCTCTGTAATCAAATAATTTCTCATTTTTAATAAGGTCTTGATTAACTCAGCAGACTGTGTTCTCCAAGTCTTTGCTATGGCCTTTTTCTCTAGGCCCTACACAATGTTTTGGCTGTTTTCCTCACCCATGCCAGTATTTCAACAGCCTCCTAAAACTGTGGGCATTGAAACAGTATCCCTAATATTTTACACAGAGATAAAAGCACATCCCTGCTCAAACTGGATTGGGGTAGTAAACTCTTCTGTTTCTGTGATTTTTTCAGTTGCTGTCAGAAGCTGGCCTGGATTCCATTTAATAATGAGGTCCCACTCCCTCAGGTGCTTTGATGGTGTCTCTTGCTCACATGCTTCAAGTCATACTGATCACCTGACTTGGTTCAAAGGTCAAATCATCAAGGACATTTGTGAAGTTTTTATCTCTTTTTACGACAGAGATCAGTTGTGTGCCTCTCACCTGAAGAGTTTCTTGCCAATGCGGCGAGATCGATTCTGCCTTGGTCTTGCCTGTGACCTACAGCTGATGATTGAGATGCTGTAGTCAAACCACAATTTAACTGCTTGCTGGTTCAGTCTGGTTATACCTCAGCAGCATTGAATAGCCTGCTGCATACAGACGGCTGCCTGAAGGGAACCAGCAAGCGAGCTCTCTGGACGGGCTTCAAGCCCTATGTTAATCCCTTTGGAACAAACCATACAGAGATTGTGTATCATTAGTTTCTTGCAAGAATGCTATCTTGTAAACCAGTGTAGACTTCTAGTGTCTGTGTTCCCATCTAATTTCATTAACAATTCATTTTTCTGCTGCCTAGGATCCCTTGTCAGGCAGATCAAGCTTCAGTGCTGTCAAGTATGCTGGTCACCTACTGTGATGTTGGCTGAACACTCTGCATTGTTCTAGTGTCCTTCTGGTGTTTCAGGATTCACTAAAAATGAATATTTCTAGGCCAGGATCTGCTCCATCATCTCTGTAGGTCTCTTGACTGCAAGTTTTCTAGATCTGCTGATTTTCAAAAAACTTAATTCTGAATCAGTGTGTTTTAATATAGTCCTGCTTTAGGAGTGGAAAGAAGGCATTCATGCTCATTAGCTTTCTGGCTTCCAAATACAGATAAGAATGGAAAAAGTCTATCTTTTCTACATGACAATTAATTATTTTATAATTTTTATCTATCAAAGGGCCACTTCTTTTAGTATGCCTTGCATCCTCGCAAAGTAGTCACACTGTTGCTTACGACACAAATATGGCTGCCCCACTCTTACATGTCTTCAGCTGCTTTTTACATCTTCCATGTTACGTAACCTCCAAACTTTTCTCTTTCTCCTATTAATGCACAGTTAATTTCACTTGAGTATTTCTCCTGATGACGGGAGAAAATTTTCTGAGAGACACTAAAATATTCATACAGTCTGAAGTTTTGGCATCTGGGTCATGCTCTAAAAAAGCTGTGTTTTTCAGTAAAGAATTCAGGCTCTTTTGTGATGTGCTCTGCTTTTCACTAAATTTTGAAAACCTAAATGAGAGCAAGTGTTGCAACTGTGTGGATCACTGTATATCAGCTTTTGGTCCTAGTTTATTTTCTTTTAATTCAAGATTTCTTATTCTCTCCAGTTTTATATGAACATGTATACATTTGTCTTTAAGTTAATAATCATTAGTCTTCTGCCTATTTTTTTCCTCCCAATTCCTCTCAGTTCCAGGAAATGTTTTTTTAATGAAAATATGCCTACGACTCATCAGCAGTGTCTTCCATTTGCCCCTACTGAGTATCGTGCTGCTACAGGCAGGCTACTATCAAGTTTCATCCAGTGACTAATTATCTTTCTCTAGAAAAGATTTACCTCTTTGGGCACAATACCCTTTTGTTAGAAATTCTTTTCAGATGAAGATTATCTTGTAAGGAAATCTTACCTCTTCAGAACTTTTTTTAAAATAAAAAGCAGTTAATCATACCTGCTCCTCCTCAGCCCTTCAGAAGTCTCCATCTGTGACCTTCTGCTGGAAACAAGCACAAAATGGGAGGAGGAGGGGTAGAGGCAGACAGATGGAGTAAGACTGACGGAGAGACAGACAGTGAACTTACCTTACGGGCACGGTTCTCAACCCTAATCTATTACCTGTATTTACCCCAAGCCCTGTTTACTTGACACTCCATGTTATTAAAAGCTCAAAGCAGTATTGCTTAGACTGTTTTCAGTGTTGAAAGCATCTTCTTCAGTGTACAAATCTCTGCTACTGTTGCAACTAAACATCATGAGGGATATAGTATTCTGATTATAACCCCCCTGATTGCCCTATGCAATGTAGGGTTTTTAGTTTTGTGTAACTAAAAGTAACAAAGTATTCTTATCAGAATGGGGAATACTTAAAAAAAACCAGCTGTTGTTTACTTGTGTCTGAGTTTTAAGCCCCCATACTGGAAAGCAGAATAAATAGAAAATGTAACGTAGTTCATCCAAATTCTTGTGTAAATAGACAGAGCTGCTCTGTGTTGTCTCTGGCTAAATAGTTTCCTTAGTTGCTGTTGAAATTGAACATAAAATTGTCTCCTGTACCCTGCATATCAATATTTTTTCTACCATGGTGATGATAGTTAGGGAGTAGTTAAATTCAAAAACAGGAATGTAACTGGATAAATAAACCTACGGGATCCCAACCCATAGAGAATTGGTATCCAGGTATTCAGCCAACTCAAACTGCAAATGTTTGTGTAAGAAAAGGACTTGTGTTTCTTGTTCTGTGCCAGGCCCTTCAGTAATTATGTTCCAATACAAAACTCTTCATTCACCAATGCCATGCACATGTCATGTGGAGCTCTTGCAAAACCCTTGAGCAGTCCTGAGCTCAGTAACAAGCATAAGCTTGAGTCGTCCAATGCAGATTTAACCAGAGCCAGAAGAAGCAGAAGTGGGTAGGTGATAGGAAAGAGAAGGGAGACAGGATAAAAGGTACAATTCAGGTACGAGGCAGCTGAAAGTAAAGAACTTGTGGAAAAAACGAAGCAGCAAATAACCTTAAGTCCCAGCACAAAGTCATCTCCAAAGGAGGGGACCGCATCCCACACACCTGCTCACTAACGATTCACACTGACACGGCCAGAGAACACTCAAACACTCACATCCGGACAACTGTCTGGTTGACAGGACTCCACAGAGGAGGAATCAAAGCCAGGAGTCCCACTGCCAATTGCAAATGTACGATTGCATTCTTCTCCCTGCCTCGTTCCTAAATCCTGAAGGCAGCGGGATGGGCAGCCGACAGCAGGGAGTGCCACCTGAGATGGTTATTTTATTGCTGAAAAACTGAGCGGTATTTTGGAGCAAAGATTTGGGTGGCCAAAATTGAAGGTACTGAGGAGACTTGTCAGAGCCAATGAAACCCTTTCACAATCCCTTACGCCAAGTATTTTGCACTTCCAAAGTAATCACAGAGCTGTATCCGTGAACACACATAGAGTGTCTGCAGGGCCTTGCTGCAGGAATAAGGAAGGAAGGGAAAGTCACTTACTGTGGGACCAACAGTGTTTGCTGTCTGGCAGATATGGTCTAAAACAAGCCTGGAATGGAGAAATTTATCTATTGTGCTGTTTTTGTTTGTTTTAAGAAGAATTTGCCAAAGAAGATGCCACGTTACCAGGAAATGACTGCTTGACACGATACCGTACTTTCTGCCGAGTTGTTCTGGACAAGTGACTGGACTGAATGCCTAGCTCCATGAAAACAATTGAGATCAGGCCTCCTGATACAAGGAAGCCATTTTCCATAAACACAGGCTGCTTTTGAAAAATATTTAGGAAGGTACAGTAAGCATAAGTGACACTAGAAAGACTGGGGGCAGGAATGTTTCTAACCTGTGTTGTTAAGCTTTTCTCAACATAAACCTCTTCATTGCATCCCAATGCAACACAAATGTGGGAACAGCCACTTTCTCTCCTTGTTTCACATAAAGCTGCTCTCTGAGCTAGATCCCAAGCACAGGGTGGTCCTCTAAGGACCAGTAAGAAGATCTCTCCGTGCTGCATTGGGGGCAGAATTTGGCCCATTCAATAGCGGGGTAGAAAGATGGGCAAGCACACAGACACACCTTTGCTTGGTGTTTCAATTTGGCTGGTCCCTCAGATGAATGTGAACAATCACTGGCCAAGATAAGCATGGAGAGAAGAAACCTGCTGATGGACATAGGGATATACCTGGGCTGCCTATAAAGGGAGGCAGCATGACTTGTTTACTTCCGCCTTGTGTGGGTGAGCTGTCGAGTCCCAGCTGTGCTTGTAGAGACCGTCCCACACTGGGCATGTGGATGAGACCCACACTGCGCTCCTTGGGAGTGACTGCCTCACAGGCTTCACATCAGCTTCCTCCCTTATGTGCTGTAGCTGAAACCCAAAGAGCCTACCAGTACCCTCTCATGGGCCAAATACAGCCATTCCTATGGGAACCTGCAAGCTACTATCCACATACACAGGGAAGGAAAGGCCTTTCACTGTAAAGGACTAACAAAGATGTTCGTCTACCCTTTAAGGATAAAATACTGACTCTGATTAGCAAAGTAGGGGTAAAAAGACTATATTTTGATCAAAGCAAGGCTCACTGCTTTTCAAAACACGAACTGAGTTTCTCTTGTTAACAATTTTCATAGGATTCGTTTGGGGCATGTCTATCACATTTCCAGTAAGTTGCTAAAGATGTACCAATCCACCATAGAGGCTGGTTCTGACACAGTTTCCTTCTCACAGGCATCACATGGAAAAAAAAAACCCTAAAAATCTCTTTTCAAGATTAGTGCGCTCATGATGTCCAGAGAGAAAAGGTTTAACTGGCATATAGTAACAGTAAGAATTAATATGGTTTTGTAATTTGTGTGTCTTTCACATCTTGTTTGCAGTGAAAGAAGAGTTATTTGAGTGCTTTCCTGTGTTTCACAATAACTTCAAGTAGAAGGAGATAGTTAGATTTGACCTGCTTCCTCAGGAGTCAGCTATTTCTGAAAATGTTGTTTGGCTAGTTTGCTCCAGTGGCTTATTTGGCTCGCTATGAAAAACGATCACTTACACATAAACTTGGCAAATGTCAATTGCTTCCATTCTTGTCTGGGAGGTTTTATTGCACTCTTGAGAAGAGTGGCAGTTGGGTGAATAAGGCCTTTTAAGTCCCACTGGCAGCACAGAAGGCGCTAAATTTGCCCTGTAACAAAGAGCAGCAATTTTCATGATTCTTAGAAGCCGATCTGTCACTCGGTCTTGCAGGCATGTCCAAGAAGCCCTGCTGGATTGTTATTCCCAGATTCTGAGATAACAGCTTTGAGGCGACAGCAAGTGCCTGCTGGTATGGAGCATCAGGCAGGGGCATGTGGTGGGAGTGGCAGAGGTTGGGCAGGTAGAGCAGGCCACGTGAGCTGCAGATTCCAGAGGAGTGGAGGTGCAGGCACTGCAACCTGAGTAATAAAAGGATACGTCACCCATGCTGAGAGGGACAGACACCTCCATCTGCTCAGCAGAGAGATCAGCTGCATAAGACCACGGGCTTGTATCAGTCTGTCTCCTCTGCTAATTGGGTCTTTCTGAGCTGAACACAGTGCTGGCAGGCAAATGGAGTCCCTGGGAAAAATGGGGGGAAAAGCTTCACTGGGCTTTAGAAGTTGGCTTTCAACGCTTGTGCACAGTAAGATTTCTTCCTGATACTTTTTTATTTTAACAACTCGGCAAACATAAAGCAAATGAGCAGATAAACTATGGAGAGTTTCCGAGATTAGCTAGAAATGAAATGTGAGCAGTGGTGTCTGTGGGGGAGGAAGCAGCCCTCTGTTGTAGCAGCTCCTGCAATTTGGTTAGCATTTGGAGGGCTCCAGTCCAATCCCTGCTCTGTCACACCAGGGTTTACTGGTATGTCTGAGATATCAGTGAAGAGCTCACAGGCCAGATCCCAGCCCTAGGACTGCTTCTGACTCCCAGCGGTTTCTTGTTATTGATGGAAGTAATGGGAATAGGAGCCAGAGCAGCAATGTGAGCCATTGTGACTCTGAGAATGAGGAAACTGTTCCCACAACAATGGTAGAAAAATATTTTTGATGCCAGCATAAACTATAAAAATAAAAGTTTTGTTGAGGCACAAATTTGTTGGTCCTCTAGGATGAGTATGCTACAATAAAATACAGCGATAAGAAATTACTGACTGCATTGCTTGAGATGGCACATGGAGAAGGGGGAAGGCAAGAGAGGTAGTGTTAATAAATCATTGTCCTGTCCAGTGGGCTTCCATTATTCATAGAGAAGGGCAATTACGAAGGCATACCACTGTCCCGCTTCCAAAGTTTAACATTCCTGTTTGATATCTGATCCAGCAAACAGTGTTAGGAGGTATCCAAGCAGCATGCACAGCACTTTAAATGATTAAGGGAGCAAAGTGCTTGGGCACGTTGGCATTCTAGGTCATAGCTCTCCAGCAATTAAAGACATACATGCATACGTGTCTCCTTAGGTATTTATTGATACAACCCAAACTTGTTTTCACTGAGAAGGGAAAACCACATTCCAGGCTCAGTGTTAAGTCTGAGGCTGATGCATCCCTGAAACAGGTAGGCTTATGCTGCCAAAATCAGAAGCTTCCTCCACTTCTTTCATTTCTAAAGTGATGATGGTGCTCCCACTGGACTCCAGCTCTCTGCATCTAGGGAAAGGTCACTGAAGTATTGGCAAGATCGAGTGGGCAGTTCAGACACAGTCACCTCCTCACCCTCCACAAATAACAGGCTGGTTGGCTCCAAATCCAGGACTCTAATCCTACGGGACAGATTCCAACCTAGAGATACTTTGTGCCCAACTCAATGAGTGCAATGCCTGCCCCTGAAAATAAACCACAAAGCTACAAGCTTCAGCACAAAATTTCAAGTACTTCAATTTCTGCATTAGCATGTGTCCCCTCCTGTTTCCCATGATCATTGGAGGGCTGACCATGAATTAAGAAACAAAATATTTTATGTGATTGCATGTTTGACCATCATAACCTTGTGGATGCTTTCGGCAACGGTTCCAGTAACCTCTGATAAATTGGAGAATGCTATGCTGTGGGTCGGAGCATTAACACTTACCTGGGATGATTCTCATGGATCTTGGGTACAAGTCTGGCATCCTACCTTGACTCTGAAGCCCAGCCATAAAATAGGGATATAAAGACTGATCTGACTCACTCAAGTGCGCATTTCTGTGTGTGCCTGTGTGTGTGTGTGTGTGATACAACACACAGCACCAACACTGGAGTTAACATCTTCTAGTGTTGCACACTGGCAGGTGAGAAGGGAGTTAGATGGACTTACTGAGATAGATTTTTATAAATATGTACTGGACACAGAGTCCAACTGACTGTAGAACCCACTATGAACTGGGAGCTGAAATATCACATTGGCTTGCCTGACCTTTAGACTTACATTTTTATTTATGGTTTGAATCACTTTCTTCTCCCCCGAGTATGGTCAGGGTTTAATCCCTTGAAAGAAGAGGACACTCAGAGTAGCTCTAGCAGTGACTGGGTAAGGATAAAAGCCCGGCAAGCTTTGCAGGGAGAGGTACTTACTGTCTGTAATTTCCTTCTGCTTTTGAATGTTTCAACTTTCCATGCCGCTTCTGGGTCACTTACCAAACCTCTTATGGGTTCAAAACTGATTTACAGAGCAGGGGGAGAGAGCTTCCAGGAACCAGCATCTCTGTATTGCAGGTCAAACGCTCTGTTGTTCATTTGATCAGTAGCATGGCCCTTCCCTGCTGCTGTGCTCTGCAAGGGAACCTGGAGTGGAAATACCCAGATGGACATACAGGGTTTCAGCCTGCTAACTCTTAAATAGTTAAAGCTGATGAATGCCTTTCATAGTACCTCACATCAGCGTGGGTTGTCAAACTCATAGGCTAAAGGTTGTCATTGATTCTCTGACCAAGACATTAATTTCACCCAGCTGCTACATCTTTCCTGTGGTTTTTGAGGAGGACCCATAGAAAAGCCTCCTTCCTGCGGAAAGACCCACTGATCTACCTGGCCTGTGTTGATTCCCTTTTGTCTGTTGCTGATATCCTCTTTCTCACTATTTTAGCACAAGGAAGCACAGGGCTGACTCCACTCTGAAGGACAAGGTTTGGTCCATATCAGCAAAAACCAAGGGTGGAGATCAGTGGAAGCAGATGCCAATAGAGCCTTCAACTCCTTGGCATTCGCAGCCACTGATGACTTGTCAGGATGAGCTGAAACTTTTGGCTGAGCTACCGTGGAGAAGTACTGACATGCAGCACCTGAATGGAAAGCTTTCACGATTCTAGAGACAAAGCCGTCTCTTTGTAGCATCTCATATCTGAATAGGATATACAGCCCAACCCAAAGCAACATCAAAATATGGATTGTCCAGGTCAGGCATTTATGTTCACTAGACACATTCATGCATGCAGATGTGCATGCATCCATCCACACATTGCTTATAAAACAGAATTAGTTTTCATACAAAACACTTAATTGAAAAAGAACTGTGAAGTGCACAGTACAATCAATAGATGAAGATCTCATCTATGCTGCTGTAAATTGTAGATGTTCTGTGCTTGGCAGCTCAGGGCACACTGCTGAACCTTTCCCACTGAAGCCCCTAACAGACCTACCTGTATTTTAACAGAAGGCAACCCATTTTGAGTTATCCTCACTCTTTCATGCCCCAGGAAAAGGTGCTGGTTTATACCTCATTTTCTCCTGTCAAACAGCTTGTTCTGCAAATTAGCCTCTAAGCACTTCTGTTTTAACCACTGCTGACCTCCGAATCCCCCAGTATTCACTCAGTGGATATTTGGAATGCCTAAGTGAAATGTACCAAGGAGGAATGCAGGTATGAGAACTTTATTCCAGGCTGCAGATTATTAAATGGTTTTACCCAGCTGACAGTGGCAATTTGGTTTTCATCACTCAACATCTTTGCCTCAGAAGAACAAATGCACAAATTGAATTTTGGCAATGTGCACCAGAGCCCCACTCCAGAAGATGTTTATTAGCTGTCTTACCAGCCAAAGAGCAGAAAGAGGCTTTTCAGAGAGGTTGCATCCTGTCCTCTTGAGCAATCCTTGAATCATTATCTCAAGATCTCACATTTAAAATACTGTAATGAATGAAATTATTCATCAGGAAATGGGCAGTCAGCCCATGGTCACCTTCTGATATGTCTGACAGCGTTCTCAGGGAGGGCAGGCTCAGTGAGTCTCTGCTTTGAATATGGAAACCTTTTCCTTTTTTTACAGCTGTAATAGATCCATTGTGGCAGTAATGATCTGGACTGTCTGTACTTTCTTGGAGGTATAGGCTCAGTATTTTCCTCACAGCTGTGAAGAATATTTGGAAAGTCTTCTCTCTCCACCATCCTGGAGACTGGACTCCCTTAATCCACCTTTACCTTGGATGGGCTTTCCACAGTCTGGTGAAGTGCCACCATCTTTCCCAGGCATAGATGAAAGCTCCACTACCAGGCACCAATACCCCAGCTGGACACACATCAAATTGGTTTTGATCTGTTTTGGAAGAAAACATGGCAAGATAAGGAAGAGCAGCAGGAGCTGACACTCTGGCTCCTGGATTACCTGGAGTGTGCAAGGAAGGTGCAAGGAAGGACTTTGTGTCTTCTAACAAGGCAGGAAACAAGGCAGCCTTTTCTGAAGAGAGGGTTAGGGGATCACTTCAGTGAGGCCAGAATTTTACCTTTCTGCTTCTGGAAGCACCCTGTGAAAGAAGCTGCAACTGGACACGTGCTCAGGTGAGAAACACGGCTGCTCCACTACTGCTCCTACACCAGGGATAGCAGTGGGCTGAAGGCACAATGGGAGCTGCCAGCCTACTGCATCGTTTTCAGCTGAGGAGATCTCTTCCTCAGGTCCTGCTCAGTGAGCTCCATGTTTCCAGACTGGGTGCAGAAGTCATCATATTTTCCTAGCAGTTATTTTCATAAGGAAAGGACTTTATGGAAAAACCACATGCAATTGACTTAAAGACTGATGCTACCAACACCTGTCATTCCTATTTATGTCTCTTTTTAGTATCTCTCTACACAATGCTTATATAGCACATTCTCTATTCTACAATATCCTTCCTAAAAGCTAAACTTTGCCAAGAAATTTCACTCAACCACATGTAGAAATAACCAGATAAATCTCCAGCAGAAAGGGACAAACTTTTCTTTGTAATTTTTGGTGGCTTGAAAGGTTCTCTCTGACCTTAACATCCAGGGGGATGCCAGCATCTTATGAAGAGAGAGGGAAGTTCTCAACACCCTTGCTGCCCACGGGCACACTCCAATGCATGAAGCACAGCCAAGCCTCTGACCACTGCAGCTCCTCAAAGTGAATGACAGCTCTACCTGCTTGGGAATGTGCTGAATTTCTCTGTCCTGATCAATTACATTCCACCTGCTGTGAATGACCGACCCTCTGAGCCATTAGGTGCAGGACAGCACTGTTTTCCTGCAAGGGTCAACACTACTTCTTTTTCCTAAACCAAATTCCAAATCTTGACTCCTAGCTTACATTAATTTATAGTAACCTAAACAGCAAGACTCACAAAAGTGTTACTTTTAAGTTAAATGTAAGTGAAACAACCTGTACTTGAGCTACAGTGATAGCAGCATCTTATTAATACTACACGGATGAGATCCATACAATGCAAGAAAGTACTTTGCCTCCTTCTTCCTGATACAGCAGCTTTAACATGTTCTTCTGTTAGGTATTTGTTGAAGATGAGACTTAAAAAAACCTCCATAGCTATTGAGATCATCTGCCTCGGTACAGCTGAGCTATGTGATTCCCCTTTCCTGGTCCTGACAACAGAATCTCTTTTGCTTGTTACCCTCACTTTGTAGCTGGTGGATATCAACTACAGAAACTATGCCAGCTTCTCCAAAGTAGGTTTTGTTGGTAGCTTGTCACAATTCAGTGGTGACATGAAACTCAGTTTCATTCCTGCATTTTGGAGCAAGTTAAAATGCTATGTGATATTTAGGGAGCCTTTTCCTTTAACTCATATATGTTTGCCATTGTACTTAGGCGGCTTTTTTGGATACCGGCACAAAAGGGTTGTTTCTGTGGGAGGCCTGAAGTCCTGAATTCCTGCTGCTTGTTTCTGCTGTACCATGGTGGAAGACGCTGATGGGCCTTGCCCTGCCCAGGTGAATCCGATACTTGCTGGTAGCTCTGGCTTTCTAGCTGCTGTGTGCATCTGCGCCCTTCTTTCCATAGTTCTTTCCATTCCATTTCCCCCTGTGCTTCCGGCCCCTATTCAGACTCTGTCTTATATTGCCCATGTCCAAGATCACTTTTTAAGCAGCATCCAGGTGACCCAGGTTCTCAGCTCCCTCTAAGGTCTGTAGAGAGGATGTTGTGACAGCCCTATACCTCTTGTGACAGTTGTTTCTCTATCCCACCTTCAAAATCCAAACAATCCTGCTTGCCTCTCTCTCTCCTGTGGTCCCCTCTCTCCACCTCAGGCATACAGTGCTTCCATGCTGCTCCCTAGCTCATGGCCTCTGAAGGACTGGCAGAAGAAGGCAGCAGTAGAAGCGCATTGCAGGCTGTGCTCCCCAGCAAACAGGAGAGCTGATCCCATGGGGCACCCCTTCCACCAAATGGATTAGATGACAAGAGAGGAAAAAAAATAAATCCCTTTAAGACCTGCACCCTGCAGAGACAGAACAACCAACTACCCAGGTCCTCCCTTCTGTCATCCCTGCAGGCCTGGAGACAGGCTCCAACGTAGAGAAGCTGGAGATAGAGGCTAATGGAAAAGGAGAACCAAAGCCCTCTTCCTCTGTTCTGTTTATCCCAGAGACCATGAAATACGTGCCTTTCAAAGACAGGCATTGCTAACACATTCCTCCACTAATACAAATTAGTGGAGGCCCCACACCAGATCCTTCTGGTAAAATCAGTGCATTGTCTCAGCTTCTGCTTCAATAGGACTCTCCAAGGTCTTGGATGCTGGCAAGTTGCTTTTAGCACTCAGTGCCACGGGTGCATGGTGAGTGAGAGGAGTGGCTGCTCTACCCAGATCCCACCTCACTACAGCATTTCCATTGCCGTGTCAAGAAAACTACAAGGAAAACAAAACACCTTTCAGCACAAATTCTTTTTGCTATCAGGCAACTGTATTTGCCAAAATGTCCAAACAAGAGACAATCACTGCCACAGCTTGGGTGTTGCCTCTGGAATTTGGAAGGATGAAATCACCACACATCCCACCACCGCAGTGACCACCCCGCTCTCTTTGAGACATTTCTGACTAGGCTCATATGATGTGGTTGCCTCCAATTAGAAGGGACTGGGATCAGTGAATCAGGAGGTCACTTCCAGTCCTGCAGCCCTTAAATAGTATGGAAAGAGTTAGTCTGAGCTTGCCAGCAGAAAACAACGGTAATTGTTAAAAATGGCTCAGGGCCTGGAAGCGTGTGACTAGGGCAGGAGATGGGAGATTCTGGTCCCAGCTGCTGCTTAACTCAAATCATTAGTTTTGGTGGATCTTTAATACCACTGTCCTTTATGATCTGAGTAGGTTTGTCCCCTGGGAGCGATGGCTCTTCCCAGCCTCTGCAAGGCCCTGTGATCTCTGTGTGTATTGACTCATGCTGGCTACTGGCAGTCAGTCTGGGTCAGCAGCAGCACACAGACTGACAGAGTGACTCAGTGCCATTAGAAGTGGCCAGTATCCAGAGTTGTATCAGTTGCTCTCCTAGGTCAAGATGGTTGTACTTGTGACGTATGTAATTTTTCTCTTTCCTGCACTCTGATTCTGTCCTGGGAACATCTCCTTGTAGGACGCAATAGGCACCATTGCATCTTCTGTCTAACCCTGTGCAGGGCAGTTAGAGACTCAGGAGCACGCCTGTGTATTGCAATTAATTGGGAAGGCTGCTTTAGGAGCCTTTGCTTCTTCAAAACAAACACAAGGGCCAAGCTGTCTCATCGACTACCACAAGATAAAGCCCTTCCTTTCTTTCCCACGTGCCTAGCCAATATTAAATAACATCCTCTTGTCAAATCTGGGACAGATCCCTGTTCACCTTGGGCACATGGAGCCTTGAAGGAGCTTTCTTACACATGATATTAGACCAAAAGTACTTATGCAGAAACATGTTTATATGGATGTGTTTATGTTCACACGTAACTATGCAGCAGTGAGGCATTTTATGGTCTTGTTCTCTCTCTGTCTCCAACAAAGACTGCCTTTAATGTCTCAGTGATGTACCAATTCAATGTTTACATCCCCCTCTATTGTGAAAGCAACTGTGTGATGTCTGACAGCAGTATTTCCTGTCTGTTATAAGCAGCACCAACAACTGATTTTAATTTCCTTATAGAAGAAATCCACATTTGTGCTCTCCAAAGACAAAAAAAAAGGCTATAAAATGTGTTTCCCGAGGATTAATTTCTGGGCATGATATGATGCCAGCCTGGAGCCCTGATTGCTGAAAATTGTTCTGTAAGTTATTACTGCAAGTTCCTCCTTTAGCCTGCAGCTGAGAGTGCATGTACTAATAACTCAGCAGAATAATACATGTGGTAAGATATTCAGTAATATTCAGTTTTACCCATGCATTCTTTCTCCTCTGTTTTTGTACAGAGTTCCCCTTCTTCTTACAGTTAAGCCTGGACATATTTTTCTATTTTAAATTTTCCAATGATTTGTACAAGAGAGTATTAAATTGCTAAAGGGCATATTAAGTATTACTGCTCTGTTAAACTTGAATGAAGCAATGCAAGTCTGGAACGCATTTAATAAATCTGCAGCCCGATAAGGAAACTTTCTTCGCCAAATCTGACATTCCTTTGCACTAATCACCTATGTGAAAGAACTGCCTCTAATTCTTTTATTCTTTCAACTTTCTCACCCCAGAACTAAAACCAGCTGCAGGCTTCCCCTTCTCTTGGCACTATATAATTTAAAACCCTTTTCACAGCCTTCAGAGGAAGGTGTGCAGGAGCTGGGTGCTGTAGAGGCTGCAGATCTGTCCACATGGCCTCACTGGAGCACCCCTTGCTTACATTTTTCCAGGTGTTTTTTTCTTTTTTTTTTAGTTGGAAAATGAGCACATAGCACAGTCAGCTCTGAGGAAGGCTCGTGGTGAGTATGTGGAAGCTGTACCAAGAAAAGACCTACGGCAGTGAATGCAGGGGGAGGAGACCAAACCAAGCCATCCAAAATTGCCTGGGAAAGCTTGGAGATTTAATACTGAATATTTTTTTTAACCGATTTTTTTAAGATTGCTCTTTCACTTGAAAAGCCCACAGGTCATCTTCAGGGTGATTCACCTCCTTAATTTGATCCACAGGGGGAGTGGCCATTGGATTAGGCTCCGTGAGGGAAGAGTTTGTGAAATGTGAAACCATTACAGTAGCAATGTAAGGTGACAAATCAGTTTTGATGGATGACAACTCCTCTAGATGGCTTTGCTTTGCATTTCAGTTTCTTCTGGTAGTGTATCCCTTCACTGCATCTGTCCTTCTCACTTGCTGCACCTTCTTGCCTCACAGAGCTGTTCTGGCCTGTCTGCTGCATGCTGCACTTATGTTTAGCATATTAAATGAATTAAATCAGGAAGATTATGAAACCCACTTCAACAGAGATTTCAACTCTTGTGAGAAGCCTGTATAAACTCTCAGACCTGTTGATAAAACAGCAAAGAGAAAATCTCCAGGTCTCTACGATGAAAGCTTCAGCTTTCTCATATCATATGATAAATAGCCTTATTATAGTCAGCACTTCTTGCCCGTGATAGCCTCTTGCACAGCCCTCGACTCACTCCTGATCCTCATTTGGAGGGAAAGGGTGACAATGGCAGAGCATGTACACAGCTACACTGTACCTGCTGCTGTGCTCCTAACAACTGCTCATCCACTTGACAGCCTGCCCAGCCATGTGCCACTGTACCCAGGTACCACCTGGGCACTCAGCCTCATGCCCAGGAGGAGCTGGGGAGCAAGAGAGGAGGGTTAACAGGCAGAGGAGATGATGGGGTGTCTGCCAGGCAGCAGGAAGATAGGACACCACCCTTTATTCAGGAGAAGAGAAGGACAAATAGTGAAGGCAAAATAGAAGGTACAGGATTGATGGTTGAATCATGGACCCTAGTGAGAGGAAATTGTGTGTCCTTCTCCTTTAAAGTGAATGTACAGTAAAGGGTACCCATGCCGTGTGCCAGACTGGCAGGACAGAAAAGGAAAGCCAGTCTGTGTGAAGAGGGCAAGTACTGTATTGACAGCGGGAGCACAAGGCTCCTCATACTTTTCTGATGACACGTTTCAACCCAGATCAAGCTCTTTAGGAGTGAGCTGCCTCATGTGTCATAACCCTCAAATCCTTGGCCTCTGCACTGAGACTACCAACGAGAATGCCAGCTATGATGGTGGGTTTATTTTCACTGGACTGAATGGACTTCCCTCTCATTCCACAGAGAGCACGAGACAGCTGTAAGTTAGTAACAGCTTTTCCTTGGAGAGGGGCCCGAGGCATAAGATTTAAACCAACTAATCTCCCTCTGTGCCCATGTCCCAGAATCTATGTTCTGTCCGGACAAAAATAGTGAACAAGGAACCACAGGCGAGTTCACCTAATGAAAACTGCACATACACTTTGAGGTGTTGCTGGAGGAGAGGTAATGGGAAAGGGGGAAAATACGGGGGAAGGCTCCTGTCTCAAGTGAAGGAAGACATCCAGGTTCGCACTCCTGAAGTGAAGACTGGCTATGTCACGTGCTTCTAAATGTGCCCAGCAAAGTTGGGATTATGATAGTGAGTAAGCTCTCAAGAGAGCGATAAGGTTTAGGCTATTCATCTTTTTCGGGCTTTGATGTCACCAGAAGAAAGGTACCATCCGTGTGGGAGTTTAATTTGTTCTTCCCACTGCCAAAAGTCAATGGGAATATGGTTTTGCAGCTTTGACATTTGTTCATCAAAGGTTGTTAACAGGCCCAGTTTGAAAACAACTTTTCACAGCCTCGGTTTCTTTGATTGGCTTTTGAAAGCAAGCTGCATATTATCATTTCAGTACTCAGCAATGTGCTTCCTCCCTCTTCTTCTCTCCTCCAGCGCGCATGGCCTTTGCCCAGATCTCGAGACGTGGCCACTCCCTGGTTTTCATCTTCTAATATCCCGCCACATCTCACACCACCTCCCGCCTGTAGTCTCTTGCATTCCTCGGTGCCCGAGCGCTCGCTGCCGGCCAGAACCACTCATTCGGCTGCCCGGCTCTGTCGCGGCTCTCTCGCGCAGTTCCCTTCCTCTGGCACCCGGCCGCTCCTGCCGCTGCCCCGCAGGTGCCCGCGGGGCGCAGCCGCGGAGCCAGCGCCGACAGCGAGCCCCGGGCGCTGTTTGGGAGCGGGAGCGCTCCCGGCACTGCTCCACCTGCCCGTGCCGGGGCCGAGCGCGGATGGCTGCGGCCGCGGCTCCCTCTAGTGCCCGCCCGGCTCCGGGCACGGGCCAAGCCCGCTGGGAGCCGGCATCGCCCCCCGGGCAGCTTCGCCCCGCCGGCCGTGCCTCAGCGGGCACCGCGTCTCCGCCCGGAGCGCACGGCTGGGGACATCGGCTCTTTCCTCTAAGGCAGGAATTCCGGGGACAAAATAGAGTCCACCCCAAAGGCTCTGGGGGAAAGGAAGACCTTCACCTCTTGCATGAAGAATCATTTGTTCGCTTTCCCCTGCTTCTCATTATAAAAGCTATTTTTCCCAAAACAGGATGTTGGGCCAGGGGAGGTAATATAAACAGATGCATTCTTTGAAAGCTTGCGGTGCATTTTTGTGGAGCACAGGCTCTGCATTGGAAATGCAGAGACCCATGAGATATGGGAACAAGGGACCTCAGCAGCAGGAGGAAAAAACCTTCCTCTGACAAAAGTGAGTCAGCCCAGAGCCTCCTTTGACTTAAGTACTTTTTGTTGAGAAGTAGAGGGCACAAAGTTGAGATTGAGAGGTGAAGAAAACCTTTAAACAAAGCTGATATTGGCAGCTTGCTAGAAGAAAGCTTGAAACAGTATTATAGGCAGCCTCGCTTCCTTTTAAAAATGTGCAGCATTAGTTAATTTACACCAGCACTGACCTTCGATGACCAGAACAAAAAAGGATGAACAGATTCCATCTCTACTCATCTCCCCTCAGATTGGCTCCAGCACCTGAAAGCCAGTGACTGCCAGGGTTATTGAGCAGTTTCACCTGGATCCATCACTTCATCTGGGCACAGGTTGAATCTTTTCCCCATTGCTGTGTGCTCCTGTCTTTTATCAGGTGTGGGCTTTTCACAAAGTGTGCCCTCAACATCAGGGGCAGGGAGAGTGGAGCCAGCTGTGACAGGCCTTTCTGCCAGCCCCCTTATGGATATCCAGCTGCCCAATATCTGCACCAGGGGCAGCTTTCCTCAACCCCTCTTGTACAGGGTTCTGCTCCTTACATCCCACCATATTTATCACCACTTTTTTGGTTTCTCTGCTCTGGTCTCTAAACTTCTCTTAAATCTTTTAGAAGCAAAACCCTTCTCTCTTTTGTTCTAACCCCCCTGTGGGGTTCTAGAGTGCCACAGTGTTTTGAAGCTATGCACGTACACTTGCTTATGTTCCTACACAGTGCACAAAGCAAACACATGCTGACTGTGTCACTGCAGTGCTGTGGTGGGAACTTGCCACTGCTGTGTGTGCCAGGCTGGTTTTGCTCCCCTTGGTTGTTTCAGATTGTGATCCCCTTTATGGTGTTTCTTTCAGGCAGGCTCCACTGGCCCTGAACAAAATCACCATTTAGACAGTCTCCAAGCCTGCAGTCCCAACAGCCAATGCAGTGCTTCTCCAAGAATGAGCTACCAAGTGCTGGTGCAAGGTTCTGGGCTTGTCCACACCATTTCTCTGCCAGATCTCGCCTTGAGCAATGCAAATGGGAGTGATGAGTAAGGGAGTAATACCTTTTGACTCACTGGACTAAAGCAAACTACTTTTGGAGGGACAGGCTGGAAAAAACAATGGATACTTGGGTTTGGTTTGGCTTGGTAATTTTTTCTGTTTCATCTAAACTGAAATTAGTGGCATGCACTGGAGAGGAATGAAGAAGGGAAAGCTGGCTATTCCCAGGCATTGAGCACTGCAGTCTAGGCCTCCTCAGCAAGAGGCACCCACAGTTTAACCTGCACTCATCCCCTTCTTGCACAAGGCTTCCTCTGCATGCAAAGCATCTTTTTTTCAGAATCTACTGTTTCAGTTAAACAGGAACACTGTGAGGTAAACAACATTATTATCATTACTATTTATAATTACTATTACTATTTGATCTTAAATATTGCTGGTAAGAGGATTCTTCAACAACATGACATGTTGGCTTCACAGTACATAAGGGCTGGCCAAAACCTGAAGGGCTATTTTGAAGAAGGTGGGGATTACCTGTCCTGTTTCAAATTACTTTCCCCAGCTCACTAGCTGGTAGGATCGCAGTGAAGTTTTTCTCACAGAAAATTTCCCCAGGGAAATTCTCAGGACCTCCTTTTTATTTCCGGAGGAAGACAAAATAGTGCAAAGTCCCCAAGTGGTTTAGAGAGCTACATTCAGCTGTCTTCCAGTGGTGCCCATGCTCCTTTCTGAGCCTGGGACTGAAAGAGAAGGAAGGAGATGGAGGGCGAAGTGCCGGAAGCACTGAGCAGTTGCACCTCAGCTGGATTGTGAGGGGTCTGGGGCACTTTCCGCAGGGATTGGTGGGAGGCAGAGGAGCACAACTCCTCCCTGCAGAGACTGTGTGTAAATAAGGCAAACAGTGCAGGCATTTGGGTTTGCATAGTCTGGCTCCACTACAGCTATTGTGATCCCTGTTATTCAGGAATTCTACAAAACCGTACCAATTCTCATAAAAGTTTTGCAGAGTAGATAAATACTACACTCCAGCATTCGCGGTGAGGGGAGAAGGAAAGCTTTAAGCAATTAGGCTGGGCCACACAGCGATTCGGCAGCGGGCCGGGCCGCCAGCTGCTCAGGGCTCCCAAGGCGTCCTCATCTGCCGCCTGCCACAGCACCGGCACGGCCCTGTGGCCCGGGCAGCTCTGCGAGGGGGGCCAGGGATGGGGCACTGCGGGACCACATCCATCTTTTAAGGGAAGAAAGGGTCTGATCTTCCTTATGTTAGCAGGAGCAGCAGCTTTTGGAAAAGATGCTGGCCAGCAGCTAAATGTGTTTTCCCTTGATTGCCCCAGTAAGCTTTGCTACCTATTTTGCACTTTTCTATTTTGTAGAGAAGTTAGTCTTAACTTTGGTCAGAGCTGTTCTTGGCCAAAGTTTTGCCGATGCCTCTGTTCCCTTTCCTGTGGTGAGAACAGAGAAATGGCTTGGGTCTCATCTTGCCTTCCTTGTCAGAGCTGGCTACCGTAGTGCTCTACCTGTAAGAGATGAAAATGCTTTACGCTCCTTTGGGTTGACCAGTCCATGTCCATAAGGATTTAGAGAAAGTTTGGGAAGAAGCCCTGGCCCCTGGGCAAAAAGAGGACATTGTATTTTCTTTCTGAGAAGCAAAAAGCTTTTTTAACTCAGAAGATATTGCTTTGGAAAATCAGAGCTAACTGCATACTAATTCCATCTCCTTCTCCCCGTTTTGGAGTGATAAAGCATGCATGATGCTGCTTGACACTGATATTTATAAGACAAAGTAGAGGTCAAATTTGCTGAATGTTTTCCAAATTCCAGTGAGGTTTATCACAAAGAGCCCCATGCACAGACCCAAGTGGCGTGACTGACAAGGGCTGGATTGTGGAGTCACTAGAAGGCTCAGTTTCCAGACAGTGCTAATGGGCCAAATAATGTTCTTTGGGGCAAAACCCGATGGAAAGCTACAGCTGTGCAGAGGGACTCCAGGGAGTTTTCGTGGCTAAGTTTCTGACACGAAACTCCATTGTGAGGAGCTGGGTTTTCATGCTTCAAGGAGCAGCACTGTCCTCTACCAGCACTATCCTGCCTAGGTCTGATGAGAAAGAGCTTGGAACTCAGCCCCTCTGGGGCAGGCAGGAGACTGCTGCTTTCCCTCCCCTGCACCCTGACATCCCCCCTGGATCTCTGCAGCTTCTATGGAAGAGAAGCACTGCTGGGTTTTCTTTGCCAGCTTCCTGTCCAAAAAGTGCAGGAAAAAAGTTTCTTTCCCACAGCAAGTGCCAACAGGACTAGCAGAAACTTGTCCAAGGGAGATTGGCAGAAGTGCCCACCAGCACGCCACGACTGAGAAACCGGCTCCGTTTCCCCCATCCCACTCAGACACCAGCCCCAGGGCTGCTGCTGACACCGAGTGCCTCTGCTCACATGGGAAGACTGACACCACGGAGACTTCTTTGCACCCTGATGGGCTTACCTGCCAGTGCATTTCAGCCTCCTGGCCCAAAGCCAGAGGGGATGGACTTGGTATTGCTAAGCCTCAGTTATTTCAACAGAGACAGGCCAGCACCTGCCCTAATATTCAGAACAGAAACTAGATCTGGAGCAGGAATGAAGCTGACACCTGCAAGGTGAGCTCATAATCAAGTCTTCTCCCAGTACCAAAGTTCAGAGCAAGACTCAGCAGCTCGTGCATCTCCACACACCGGAACAGAGGATTACGTCCACATTTGCGCAATCTTCCTTAAATGCTCCCCAGAAGACATGGGCAAAAGCTTTAACAATGTGTGCTGTCCAGGTAAGGGGAAGGACAGGGAAGAGATGAGAGGAAAGCACCAGAGCTCTCAGTGAGAGGCAGATGCCCCTGCCCAATAAGTAGAAGCTATCACAATTTCGGGTTTATGAGTACATCAGACAAAACCAACTACTTGGTGAGCTGAGTGAGAGCTGTGTTTTCACTCCGTGGTGGTTGCTGAACAGTGAGGCATCGCTTCTTTTTCTGAGTTTTTAAGCACTGTGGAAAACCAAACAAAAACACACAACTGAGACCACATACATGAACAGAGGTCTGTTGACTTTTCAGGTAGGCTACAAGTGCCATATATTGCAGGAGAAAATGGGACCATATTCTTGTGAATGGCTAAATTTACAAGATGTGACTTCATCTATCTGCTTATCTGCTCTTGACTGCTACAGGAACACCGTTCCCAAACGTAAAGCCACCTTACAACCATACCATTCCTGCAGGTGTTTATTATGCAACTGAACAGATAAAACTCGGAATTAATCTTTGTCCTAAAAGGAAATACATGGTCTGCTGAAGGGCTAAAACATCATTTGTATTTAGGCAGTTAACTGAAAGGTGTTCCCAGTTTTAAGGAATAGACTCCAAGTGACTAAAATTTTCCATGGTTGTTTTGCCTTCTGAAATCTAGGGCTGGTCTTACAGCAGAAAAGAGAGTTCAAGAATTAAGACACTTGGCTAAATTATCATCAGTTCTTTTTCACAACCTTACTGTGTGACATTTGGAATATCACTTACCCACTTGCTGTATCCGTTCCCAATGTATGAAATGGGGATAACAGCACTTCTTTACCTCCACTGTGGATCAAAAGGATAAGCACATTAATCATTTTCCAAGATGCTCAGACAATATGGTTAGTGAAGAAATACGCTACACAGACTGACCTCAGGAAATACAGCAAATACAGCCAAATACAAACAAATGGAGAAAGTGAAAATGGAAAAGGCTCACAGCTCTTCTGTAAAGCACAGGTGCCTCACTGCTGCTTCTTCTAACACGTTTATCCAGCACGATCTTGAGAATCTTGTCTTCTTTGAGGAGTCAGAGACTAACAACTGCAGCTGGCTTCCCACCACACAAACTAGATAGGAGGCTCCAAGAAGAGAAATCCCTGTGTGCTGTGGGAAGCCATACCCTGGACTGTCACTCTTGTGTCTGGTACGAACTGTAACCACCTCTGCTTCTTTCCTGCACCTAACCTGGAGATGATCATGAGTTCAAAACTGGGACATGCAATTGGCTTTTGCTACCTGACAATGGTCTCATGACCCCTGAGGTTATCCAAAGTCTCCTGTAGTAAACTGGAGAACTACAGGAATACTTTCCCTCGTGGCACAGTAACTAAATATTACTCCGCCTGTCAGCAGCAACACTGTGCCAACGATTTGTTTCACTCTGCTCGTCACTTGCACTTCGAGAGAAGTTTGCTGAAGGATCAAATCCATGTCTACGATGAGCTCCCACACATCAGATACAGGAATAGGCTGTGTGCTTATGCTCTGCCAAGTTTCTGAGGTGAAGTGGCAATTTAAAAGCATACGGAAAAAGTAAAAAAAATCAGTACTGTCCTGATAACAGTAAAAATCACAAATGTGAAGCAGCATTTGCTTTTGAAGCACCATCTCAAGTTTTCCAGGTAAGTCAAAGCCACAGAGTGAGCAGCTTGTGTGCCACTTTTGCTGGCTGCTCTGTATCATCCTTGCATTTAGACCATTAATCTTAACTCTGAACAGCATCCACCTTCATGTATTCCTGCTAATCTCTACTTTTCACAGCACCAATTACCCTGCAGTATAGCTGGATTCTTTACCTTTCTTTCTTTGCTCATTGCCTCCAAAGAAGGGAAGAGAAAGATGACAAAAGTCTGCATAAAGCACACTCCTATGTGCCTGCCTGACAGCAGTGTTATTAACTTACCCTTTCAGCCACAATCAGTTAAATACAAAACCAACTCACATTCTTCCTTTACACACTCAGAAAAGGAAATCCATGTGTTTGTATTCAAGATCTGCATTTAAATAAACCAGGGGTCAAATCTTGCCATCTTACAGTGTCTGAAAAGCCAAATTTGTATTTGCAGAAAGCTTTTCCCTTCCCCCATCCCACTCCCCCAACAACAACCTTCCTGCAGGCTCTTCCAAGGTGAGAGGGTCAGACATCAGTGCCGAGGCACAACCATTATGGTGTGCTGGTGCTCTCATCACACACACACTGATTTTCTAAAGCTTACAACTGAGATTTGACGTTCACTGCACGCTGCAGCTTGGCATGTAATGCCATTTCCAGACAAACCAAAGAAAACTTATGACTGTTTCTTAGCTGTGAGACATCAGGAACTGATTTATGCTGGTTGCAATTTAACCTTCAACCTTCAAACTAAGATCCCTTCCCATCCGCTTTAAATATTTTCCAGGGAAATTTTTTTACCCTCCAGTGGCCATTTCTCATGGAGTTGCCTTCCAGCACCCTTCCTGCCATACCTGTGGGTACTTGAGCAGAGCCTAACTTTGCAAACCCTCCCTTGGGACAGACCCTGCAAAAGTGGTTCCAGTGATTCCCATGCCAGTAGACACGCACTTCCAAAGCTTGGTAACAACCTTGTCTTTCCCATGAAATCTGTGTATGGAGGTCTATACGAAGCAACTCAGTTATTTACTCTGGTCTTGGCTCATGCAAGCAGACTGATCAACAGTGTTCTATGTGTTAGCTGAACTCCTTGCAAAAAAGGCCGAGTCCTTAAAAATAAAACAGATGGAATGCTGTGGTACTGTATTATAGTATTTTAGCTCTCAAAAATGTTGCTGTGTTGTTTTAGGCTAATGTTCTAACATCACAGATGTTCCCTTTCTTGGAATGGAGGGAAAGATCAGAGCACTATTATTCCTAGCTGGGAATTAGAGGTCTTTATTTTTTAAGAGAATGTAGAATTTTGTTCTTTGGCAGACAATGTTTTTTCATTTGATAAGAGGACAAAAATTGGCATGCAGTGTGGTTTCCTTTGTTAGTCAAAACACGTACCTGTACATTCAATTTTATTGTATGAAATACTGAAAGGAGGAAAAATTCCATGGCTTGAACTCAGAGATGTGTTCTCCCAACATTTAAAATTTGTGGCTTTGCTCGAGTGTTTATGATACAATGTACCATTCTACATCATAACACTCAAATGATTCATCAAAGATCTGGTGATAAAAGAATTGCAAAGAAACTGGAATGCTTTAAATACACCATTAGGTTCATGTACCTTCAGTTCTGCTGAGCTATTTCCCTACATACAAGTAGAGAACATTTGAGATACTTGGACTTAGACCTGCATCACCAACAAAATTTATGTGGAAGAGAAGTAAATTGAACAGAAACAAAAAATGGCACAATTTGTCATTGTCACTTGAAACTTAAGACTAAAATTTATTTTTTTTTCCAGAATGCTGCATTTAACAGTTGATTCTCTCTTTAGTGTGAAAGCACTGAGACTTCACTTACATAGTAACATCACTCTGACTACTGGAGCTCTTATGCCTGGCCATCAAATACCATATCTAGTAAAAATGCAGTGTATGGAGATTAAGTTGTTTCTCTCCTGGATAAAACTTCTACTGAGCAGCCACGGAACACTGGACAATGTACTTCAATGTACTGACCTCACATCTCAGGTGAGTAACACAATTCTGACTTCACTCTCACACCTCCAGATAGTTTGGGAGATGCAATAACCCAGGAGCAACCTACTCCAGTCTCACTGCTCAAGTATGACTTTCAGAGGATGCCCTGAGCCGTATCCAACCCTGTTCTGTTGGGTGCACCTCCAGCGTCCCACCCACAGCCACTGTATCCAGGCAGGAAAACTAGTGTAAGCAAGAGGACCATGGCGCCAGGAAGAAATGTGCAAGTTTTATTTTTAAACATCGCTGGACTGAAAAATAAAGACTCATATGGCTTATTGATATTTCAGGAGATAGTAGTGAATAAGTTAAAGAAGATTTCATTCCAAAACATACGTTGCTTCATTTATAGCTAAGCTAATGTACACATATATTTTCTTATTTTCGTAAGTGTTGAACAGCCACCTTTTTCCCCTCCACAAAGATCTCCAAGTACATGCATGGCACTTCCTACAAAGCTGTAGTGGGCTAGAGGCTTACAAACGGTGATTTTTTTTTTTTTGGATAAGAAATATTCATCAGACCAAAATATAATTATTTAAATCAACTTCTTCCTGAGCAACTTAGAATTTGGAATGTGCTGAAAAGTTTCAATAAATAAGTCAAAGATTAACCAGCTTAAAACGTACCTTTTAAAAGTTAAGCAAAATATATTTAATGACAGAGAAATAGGCCATAGGACCAGGAATATTAGATGCTATGTGCCAGATAAATTTCAGAATTACCATTTGAGGAGGAGAGGCCAGGTTGATTGTTACGAAAATACAACAATATTAAAACCTAGCGAGTAAATCATTAAGCAGCTTCTGTATTTAGATTATAAGTAGTGATGGCTGAAGATACCATTAAATAAACAGATAGAAACAGACTTTACTGTAAGCGGCAATAAACTTGCAGGAAGGGTGAATGTGTTAAGTGACTATATTCTGTTAAAACACTGGCAGAAAAAGGATTCAAACAGAATTTCAGAAACATGAGAATATTAGTTTTCTTTCCAAAATATAACAACTCCACAGTGTGTAAACTAATCATTACTCTTTCAATGTAATTTCATAGAAACCACTTAAAATATACAATGCAGCAGATTCATATTTTGGGGAATATGTTAGTTACTATCTGTGCCATTTTCAGCTTTCTTTAATGTGCTCCCCCACAGTAGTGCATTGCTACCACCAACCCGGGATGTTAATAATGAGAACAGAATCTTCTTCCTAGTATTTTCTGTAAGTTAGCATCTTGTCTTAACTCTTCTTTATTTTCATTCTCTGTGTATAGGTAAAGACTGAGCGGTGAAGAAGATGGACCATAATGTTTATTGGCTCTCAGCAGGCTCATGGAAGGGAAAACGCTTGGAAAGCCCAGTTGAGCTGATCCCGAGTTTATATGCTTCATCCATCACAAAATAACTTTTGCTTGTTATAGCAAACCAAAGTATGACCTTGCGGATGGCAGCCATGGAATAGGAACCAAAAATTTTCTGGTAGATGTTTGAGAAAGGATGTGAGATGGACAGAGGTGGATTGTCCTCATCCTGGCAAGCAACTGCAACACCTTGTACCTGCCTCTTTCCTGTGCTCTAGGGACAGGAATTTATTGCTCTTTTTCTCTACTAGTCCAGCTTTTTCTGGCAACAACGGTGCATAAGCGGCCAAGGCCTCATCAAGACCCCAAGCTCCCCCCTCTTCTGCTGTGCAGCAGAAGGCCAAAGAGCTCTGCCCAGAGCTGCCTGCAGGTCTGTCACTTCTGCACCACCAGTGCTGGCAGCCTGCCCAACAGCCAGCATGCCACACGGCACAGGGAACCCCACCCCAGGGACACCCACCTGAATAACAACAGCACCTCACATGTTGATGCTACTTCTCTTTCCCTTCCCAGCTTCCACCGATCCCCTTTCTAGTGTTGGCAGATAATATTTGTAGTGATTAACAAGGGCAACTTTCACAGCAACTCTCTTAACCACCTATCACTGAATCAGCTTTGGTTTCAGAGAGTACATCTTCTTGTATTTGATGATTCTGAAATATTTCAACTAGAGAAGCTGTGTATGTTCATAATTTTCCTTCTAGCCATGCTAAAAGCAGGAGTCTGGTCTTTGTGCTGGTGGGGAAGCTGCGTTCAGCTTCAGATGTGAACAACTAAATTCTGCAGTTGCAGAAATGCAGGTAGTACTTAATAGGAGTTCCAGATCATCTGAGTTTTTCAATGAGTAGCTTTTTCTGTATTTCTTTGGATTTGTGACCCAAAAGAATAATAAAAATCTAAAAATACCATTCTTGAACAAAAACCCCATCTGTTACACCTTTTCCTTTAGAGTCTAATAGAAACATACTCAACTGCTGAAACAAAGCTCTGCCTGGCACTTTTAATTTGCTGTTGCCATTCACTGACCTGGTAACTTTTCCCACTCTATGAGCTAGAAGGGTTTACCAAAAAAAATCTGGTTGCTATAACCAGTTTACACCCACTAGTATTGATTTGGCAGAATAGCAGCCTTGCTCCTCCGGCACAGGTATTCAAGGAGCCATTACCTAGCTCCTTTCTGAGCCTGTTATCCTTGGATTTGCAGACAAAGCAATGGCTCCGACCATACCACTGGGATACCAGTGTGCTTTGGACAAAAAGAGGCACTCTTCCCAAATGGCTCACTGCCTGTAGTTCACTTGCTGGTAGTTAATGCCACAGTGTTATGCCATGAAGACTTGTTTCTGAAGAGAGAGAAAAGAACCCATAAAAGCTACTTTTCAGGAATGCTAATCTATTCTTCTGTATTTTGCAGGTTCTCAAAGGACTACTGTGTATTCCAGAAGTTATTTTGTGACAGATGGTAGGTACTTCTCTCTCAAACTATGCTATAGCAAGGATGCTATAGAGCCAACACTGTAAAATGAATCAAACCTGCAAAATCAGGTATCTCCCAATGGCTCCAGCATGTGGGAATGGTCTCTTCTGTTCCATTTCAAATCCGCTGCGCATTAACTCAGTTCCTTAAGGAATTACTTTTAATAATAATTAAAAAAAATCTTAAGAAAGCTGGAGGGGTCACCAGAAGAGAAAGGACAGCTCTTCCATCCATCACCTTTTATAGATATCCTCTAGCCACTTTTCATCATCTTCTTCCTCATCATCTATTGGTTCCTCAGTTTCCAGGGGAGAAGGGATGAAGAACTCAGGTCTGGGATGTGGTTTCCTGATATGAGACTTCAGTCCAAACTTGCGCTTCAGCAGGTGGAATTGTTCTTTGACATAGTAATAAAACTCATATTCATATCTCATGCGTTGGTAGAGGATCTGTATTGCTTCTGGAGAGGGGACGGTCTTTTTCACTGTCACAGTCAGGTTGCCAAGTTTCCTATGTTCTGTAAAGAAAGAACAGCAAGTAACATGGTGGGTGCTGATCAGTGAGACCACATGTAAACTTCTTAATTAAAACATTAAGGTATGGCCCTACTAAATTACTAATACAAATGAGTTCAAGATGTCTCTTTAATAATGGATTTACTTTTAACAAGATATGAAAAAATACAGATGTTTGAATTCAGCCTTGCATGTTTAAATATGGCTAGTTCATACAGGTCATGTGGCTTGTCTGCAGTCACTGAAGATCTTAATTGTCAATGGTTATGTGAAAATGCAAACCACGTCATATGAATTATGAGCAAAAGCTACATGCAGAGAAACCCACCATCTTGCCTAGCTTCGGAAATTTGATGTCAGGCACACCCCCGAGCTTAACTAACCAGTTATTTCCTGGCATATGGTGACCTGTCTCAGTTGTGCTTTATTATAGTTCAAACATAAACAGATATTTGTCAACCTGAATCCATCTCAGGCTAGGACCGAAGGACTGTTGGCATCACCACATGACACCTCAGGATCAACTGTGCCTGTTAACTTTCTTGTCCTGTTATACCTGTTAACAGAACTAGACTCATCTTCCTGTTATGCCCTGGAAGATTTCAGTACTTTTTTGTTCACCTGACAACTTTTGCTTTGGTAAACTGAAATACAAACCTTTTATTGTTGATAAAGAATTAGAGTGTCCTGGGTTACAGTGTATTCTATTACCATGAGCTGTTGAGACCCTCTGGACTATCTCCTGTTAATGGGCCCATCAGTGCCTTGCCCCATGACTCACCATCCCATTGTAAGATGCTCCGCCCAGGGGGAAGGAGCCAAGCATTCCCACCTGGATAAAATCTGGGGTCTGGAACAGCACAAGCAGCCTTACCTGCTGGGATCCCAGAGGACAAGAGCTACACAACCNGAAAGCCCCTTAATTTCAAACTTGTAATAATTTGGAAGGAGGGGGGTAGCATTTTCCATTCCAAGGGGGGCTCCTGCCTTCCTTAGCAGACACCTGTCTTTCAAACCAAGACATAGAGTTACTAACAAAAATACTGAATCGTCTCTTTGCATTCTCTCTCAATAGATGAGTCTACCATTGGAGATGAGTGTATTTGAATGAGGTATAAAGTGAACTCTGAAGGCAATCATTTTGCTCTTTTCTAGATGGCAATAGGCTGCCTGAGTAGCCTAAGTATTTTCATCTTAAGTATATAACATGGGAACCTGTATCTTACTGTAACAGCAGTTCTTCAAGTCAGAAGTATTCAAAAGGGTCAGGCCATGAAGGGTGGCAAAGAAAAAGCTTGCATGGAGGAAGCAGACAACAAAGAACATTTCTTGTTTCCAACTAGGTTCCAGTGGCAGCAACCACCCTCAATTCCAGAGGGAGTGCTTGAATCAAAATCTGATTTTACCATGGGCAGAGTTTTGTCCACGTGAGCAGAACAAATGGAGGTTTTCTGAAGCACCTGCCAGCAAAGCTTAACATAGGCTTAACATCTCTGCAGAGAAACACGTTTTCATAATTGCTTACACATAAAGCTAAGGGATGCAGCGATGGTTCCTAGCAGGAAAAATAAGTTGTTCTTGGGATCCCACAAGCAATATGTTTATCCAAGAGAAATAATCAAGAATAGCTTTTTAGGGAAGAGAGGAATTTTAAACAAAGAAAAACCCTTTTATCCCAAGAGGTAATAAAATATGAGTAAGTCCATCTAGCAAGCAGAACAGCAATGATCTTTAGAGAAAGCTGGCACAAGATTTTAAGTCTTGAAAAGTACAACAGATGGGCAGAGCACAGCAGTGAACATGAACTGCTTTCTTTAAATTTTAAAAGATTAATATTCATAGAGCTGAAGAGCATTGACACTTGTAAACAAATATGATTTTCAGTCTGTGGACGCACATTTTCCTCCTTCAGAGTAAAGGAAAACAACAAGGAACATTTTAATAATACTACACGAGACAAATGCACTGGGCTGGACATTCTCTTATTGACTGGACTTCATTGTGTCACACCCATCTGGTGCAGAAGAAAAAAAAGGTATATCTGAAATAGTCAGTTGTGCTTATCAACTCCAGCAGAATAATTTGAAATGTAGGAAGAATGATACAAAGAGAAGATATGTTGACAAGCTTACCCAATGCAACACTGTTCTAAATCACAAAAAAATTATCTAAAGCATTAATTCTATTTTGCATCTATACTTTTAATTCTTTCTCTAAAGGAAGAATGTTTTTTATGAGTTGGCAACTATTAAAACATGACTGTGTAATTAAATGAAACTTTTACACCAAAGTTAGTAGTTCTTTACACTGAAATCTCTGTCTCTACTCATATATCTAAGTAATTAAACAATTGAGTACACAGAGTTCTGTTCTTTAGTTACAGTGATGTGTGGTGAAACATGCTCCGTATTTACTGACTGTTTATCAATTTGCTCAGTTTGATTTAAATAGTAGTGAAATGACTAAAATATACAAAAACAGAAAGAAAGATGCAATTTTTAACATGCTATTTAGCTAAGAGAAAGTGTAGAGGAAGGATCAGGAAATGCCTGAATTTAAAACAGACATTAGCATACAAAGCAGAACCTGTAGTAACCTGTAGTTAGTGAATAGTGTGAAGTATTTTTGGTGAAAATACCTGGGTTCCCCAAGAGCTTATTCTCTTCTCCACCACCTTTACCCATAGACTGGAATAGGCTAACAAAATGTCTCATCTTGTTAAATTTTCAGTCAAGTCGTTCAAGTTACCTCCAAATTGCCATTGATGGGTATGAGATGACTACACTCCAGGAAGGCCACTGTACTCAGTCTGTCCTCGGGTGAGAAGAAAACTTTCTTATGATTATTGAGCACTTCAAGACATTCCTCTTTCTTGTGCTTAGCTGATAGCTCCTGCCAGCTTTGCAGTCTGGTTTTCTTTACAAATTCAGCAGCAAACATACACTACTAAATATTGCATTTATTAGCTTAAGCCTTTATACTACTTGCCAACTTAGTTTTTATTTTACCTAAGTTATTTCTGTTACAGAAAACTCCATTTAGCTCACTGGAAAAAACTCTTTACTTATACGGTCCCTCCAGGACTCTAAGTGGGGAAAGCCACTTTCACAGCTCCAGCTCCCTTCGGTGGCTGCTTCTCCCAGCAGAGAGAGGCACTTGTGCTTAGCCCAGGAGCACTGCCAACGATGACAAGGTGAAAAGTATGAGACTGTTTTCTTCGGGGGGCAGTCTGGGGGGGCAGGAGTGGCCAAAGGCAATGTCCTGGTGGCGTGCCAGGCAGGGAGCGGCCCGGAGCTCTGTGCCACCCTCGCAGCACAATATGCTCCTCTGAATTTGCTGTTGCAGTGGCACAGGGGTTTCTGGATGCGTGCAGTTCTCTGCTCTATGCACACACCTATGTCTATGTAAGTACACATACGAACAGACAGAAACACCCACGCTCTGGAAGGCTGCAGGGGCAGTGTAAATATTCTGGCTCCTGTTTGTTTGCCTTGCAGCACTATCATCAGAACTGCAGAGTGTGAAGAGCTGTGAGGTGTGGGTTGTTGGATGCTGTGAGTTGGGCCTGTGCCTGGCTGCAGGCTCAGCCTTTTGATAAAACAAGTGAACTCTTTTTTTAGTACTTGAACTTTATTTAGACTGTGTTTTAGTCTTAAATACTCTTAAAAGGCTCTCTAATACAAATATGGATGAAATCACAAAACTGCCTCTTGAAGTCACCTCGACCACCTCTTCTCATCATAGAAGCAAAACGGAAAATTAGATCTGGCTTAAAGCCAAAATACCAATCTGCATATGCTACATAAACCCAGTCGCCCCACCAAAGGACCCCTATTTTATGACCTTTGCTAACCACATGGAGGGCAACAAACTACACCATTTACTTCTTCGGGTTATTTTTTTTTAAATATGTTTGCTTTGGCAATCTTTTAAATTACTAGAAGAATGTACTATACAGTAATGCAACCTCCCAGTGCAGCCTGCTCATACCTTGAATTAAGACTAAAGTGGTATGCAGATAGGAATGAAGAAAATTAAATTCTTTTGGGTTACCAGTTGATGAGCGTTTACTGTTACTTTCCACACTCTCACTTTTTTTTTTTTTTTAAACCAAGAAATGGACATTACTCACTACACCAATCCAAACCATAGGGAAAAGTGAGTTTTATAACTTGTGGCTCCAAAAACCTTGAATTGCCATATTTAGACAAAACAATCCTGAAAGCATTCTCCACCTCAGAAGAACATTTCAGAGCAACGTGCTCTCCGGTGCTGCTGCTTTGGGGGCTGCCATGCAGAGGCTGCTCCTCAGCGCTGCTCCTGGATGAAGCCACAGGGAGCCCAGTGTCCCTGGGGGGCCCTTGTGGAGAGGTGAGCCAGGCTGGAGGCAGCTCAGGGTGGCTGCAGGCCAGAAGAACCGCGGGCTTGCCAGGCTAACGCCGTGCTGCAAGAACACCGTGCCGAGCTGCGCTGCTCTCAGGGCTGTGTGAGCACGACGGCTGTCACAGACACAGCAAACTCATTTCCTGCAACCACACGGGGTTTCAGTCGTATGCAGCTGAGCTACAGCACATACCTACTCCTCCAGAGTTTTAAATGGAAATAAATGTATGTCACTGTGGTTAGATGTGACGTACAAAGGGGCAAGGGTCTCTGCTTGATCTGCCTCTCATCGCTGCAGTGCCAACCAGGGCTCTGATGGCTACACTAGAAATGATCTCCCCCAGAATACTGAACTGCAGCTTAGCAAAGAATTTTCCAGCACAATTGATCTGCTTTTCAAACTCAAAATTTTTAGCCTAGCTCTTGAAGGAGAGCCGGAGAGAGGAAAACGACAGTTTGGGGAGAACTGATGAGACACCAATGTGCTCGGCTCGCATGTCTTTCCAATGGCCACAGGGCTACTGCCGCTCAGGAGTCTCGGTCCCGGGCAGGTCCCTGGAGGAGGGATGGTACGCTGCAGCCACACTCCGCGATGGAGCACCTTGCTTGGTCTCATGTTTGTTAATGGAAAGCAGGGATGGTGGAGAAAACCTAACAGAGACACCGACCAGGCAGAAATATATTAAAAATCAAAACTGATGGAAAAGTTCAGTAGCGACTTGTCCCACAGCATCTACCAACTTTATCTGAAATACTATGAATCCCACTTATTAACCTCTTCACTGCTAGTTTACTCTCCTCTCAGTTATTCACAGCAACAAAATACGGTGTAAGTTGTAATGTCAGGCAGATAAAGATTAGACTCTCACGTGCATACTGGGGAGTTCTTCCAGGCTCACAGCAATGCTTACTTTGTTTTAGCACTTCTGTCCCGTATTACTGTGCTGCTTTGCTGCCATGGAACAACTCCCAGCTCCAGGGGATTAGGAGAACACTCACACAGTGGCACACAGCCATTTCCTATCTCCTAAAGGTCAGGTATGGATCTCTCCAAAAGAGCAGTGCTCCAGAGGTCATGGAAACTCCCAGAACTTCAGGGATCTGCAGTCCTAGGAAATGGAATGTCCTATTATTTATCAAACAGGGATCTTGGGAGCAAATACACCAGACTATAATTAGCACGGACACTGTAAAATGATGGCTGTCAGTGACAGAGATGGACTAGGTGAGACAGCAATGTTCCTTCTTCTTTCTTACCACTACAATGAATAAAGAAACCGAAGGAAAGAATAGTCTCCCTGTTAACCTTATATAATTTCATTATTTATATTAACATAGACAAAATGCAGGAAGCTCTGACAATGATAAGCTGGCAGAGAAAAATGGAGGGATGCCAAAACAGGGATTAGCCAGGAAGAGCTCCAATGAGATAATCTGAAAGACACATAGTCAAACAACTACTAATGTTCCAGGATGTAAACACCAAGGAGGCATGACATAAAATCACAGCAAAGAAGAAACATGAAGAAAAAGAAAAAAAGAGGTAGTCATAAGTGATAAATGTAAGAAGTACCTTGGTCTGATAAGGCCACAGATAACAAAACATCTTCCTACACTATGCAAGTAACATATATTTGGAAAATATTGCAGAAATCAACACTGCAAGAGCGATATGCATTTAACAATGCTCTTACATACTACTTGAGCTGTTAAAGGCATTATATCACTGTTATGAAACACCTGCCATACAACAAACTCAGCAATGCAAATGTATCACTTTCCCCAGCTACCACTCTCTGAAGTCTCTTCTCCAACCAGTAAGTATTTATCATGAAATCTCCAACTCTCCTCCTGGAAGCATCACAGTGTTATGCCTTTGGTCCTACCAGTTCAGAGCTGTGGATCCAACAAAATGGATTTCCAGCTGCATGGGACACCTCAGCCAACCCTCCTGTACCACACATTGCCTCTGATGCTGCCCTCACCCTGGAAATGTGCTGTATCCCACATAAGATCAGATAACAAATCTCAGCAGGATCTTTTAAGAGACTCCTTTCTTTGGTGCATTTTAATATTGCGTTCCCAGTTCAGGTAGGTTAACGTGGAAGGAAAAGAAAAGTTGAAAAATAACCCACACTGGTAGAATGAACAGGCAGATTCTTATGAGAATGTGGTCAGGTACTTTTATAGCCATTAAGCAACTTTTAAATTGAACTAGACAGAGTTGGAGGTGCCAAAACCAAAGTCATCTGCAGAGGAAATGCCAAGATTGTCTAGTTTGAGTTGCCGAAAGAACTACTATGGTTGCAGCTCATACGCAATTCTAATGTATCTTTTATAGCTGTTTAAGGGTTATTGAATGAATCCAGTCAAATCTGGATCTGACAAAACCACAATTTAAAAATAGGTTCTTACAGCTTGCTTGTGAACAGTGCTGCATAGTAGGTTATGCAGATACTAACATTATTACTTTTTGCAGAGACAAGAAAGAGTTGCAGTGACCGAGACAAATTTCAGCAGCGCTTACGAGCAGGAAAAGCTTCACCACAGCTATGTAATGCAGAAAATCTGCAGAGATATAGCCCAGGACTTGGGAATCTAGAGCAGGCATCTTGCCTTTATGCTTCGAGCCATGGTAGGCTGCTATCTGTGATTTTTGTCCACAGAAAGGAAATGATGAAGAGGCGTGCTGTGCAAGCTAAGATGTCCAAGAGGGATGGAGAGAGGTGGAGGTATCTTTATTTCCATATATAGTATTGGTAAGTGAAACACTGGCATATAGCATCCAGTTTTGTAACCACATCCTAAATCAGACAGAGTATGAAAACAGCCTCAGAATGAACACTGGGGTTGAAAGGGACACTTTGGAGAAAGATGATAAATTCGTTCTGGTCAGCTTACAAAAAAAAGATGATTGAGAGGTGACTTGTTTACAGCATCTGCATATTTTCATGGTGAGAAAACTACGGGTACTGAAGGGCTGGAAGCAGGAACCAGAGGAATGGGGACTGGAAGTACGGCACTGCTTTTTTAAAGTGGTGAAGGTGATTGATCGTTAGTACAAAACAAACACAGCTGATTTGCTATAACTTGAAAATTTTGCATCAATGCTCGATAACTTAATGAACTCCAGATACTGGTCTCTATGCAAAAGAGAGGCTGTGTGGCCTGTAGCACACAGGAAGCCAAGCTCAATGATCCCAATGATCCATGTAAGTCTTTTACAGATGCAAGTTTTGAACGTCTTGCTTGTGTCAGCTTCCAATTCAGAAGCACCACATGAAAAAGCCTTTTTGTCACTGCCTTGCACATACCTCAGTGTGAATGTCATTTCTGGAAGATGACTGAACATGCAATTTGCTACCTTTTCCACTTCTTGACTGTTCAAACCTAGTGGTCACCACCCTGTAGCATCAGGACTCGCAGGAGTGGGAAATAATCCTACATTATTAAAAAAAAATTTTGAGACCATGGCCTTAAAAATTGTTAATTCTACGTGCAGCCTCTTAGACTTAAGCCCAAGCCTTCCAAGAGCATACATATGACTGCTTATTTCTTTATGTAACTACTGAAATGAAAAATGAAAGCAAAAATACTAACTAGGATGCAAGTAATGTCTAGTAATAAAACTTACGCACTGCCAAGGTAAAATCACAACTGCTAGGAGATACATGTTACTGTATGAAAGCTGCTATTAAAATGGGAGGCAAAAAGGTGCTATTGGTTCTTTTCTCCTTTGTGAGAAAGTTGTCAGTTCTAAGAAGATTTTCTCCTGACCGTGTCTGCACACAGACAACTGAAAGCCCCAAAATGGCTTTATTTCTTATTATTTAAAATTACAGGTGGTCAAGAGAAAATTGTCTCTTTTGCCCTTAGGTTCTTTTGTGTATAATGAATGACTGAAGGCAGCCAGGGGCCGAGGCACTGCTGAAGAAGGAAGAATGCTACCAGAGCAGAAACAACACACTGTTCCTTTCAAGTTCACCCCCTCCTGGCCCACAGCCCGACTGCCTTGGCCAGCTGCCAGGAGATCGGGACAAAGGCTTCCTCCTCTGGCCAAAACTGAGGAAAAGGGTCTGTTGTTTAACACAGGCAGACTTGTTTCAGCAAGAGAAAAAAAATAAAAAGAAGGGGAATTATATTAACTAGAAGCCCTGGGAGAGGAGGGTAATCTCATTGTGTGGCTCAAGCAATTCTCACCCTGTGCTTTTCCTGGAGAGGGAACATCTTGATTTTCTACTGTTCAGGCTAGAAGGCAAAGTATAATGTCCCAACAGGGCTAAGCCCTAAGGCTGCCAGGGTCTTCATGTCCCCTGAGGTCACTATGAACCAGAAACAAGAATGCATCTTTCCTCCTCCCAGGAAGCTCCAGGCAACTTACTCTGCCCTCCATGCCTGCACAATAAGCTCAAGTGAAGGGCAAGTGTCCCCACTCACAGAAAGACAGTAATTCCTATGCACCTAGCAGACCTCCAAGAGTCTGACAGATAGATAAGCTAAGCATATAGATGTCTCAGGACTTCACAGTGACCAAAGCTCCTGCTGGATTTCCACAAAGGCATCAAACCCAAGTCAAGGTGAATTCATGCCTGGGCTTTTCACTGCCTCTGTTAGAGAGCCTGCAGCCGTGTCTGCAATGAGGAACCTGGGACACTTGCTGCAGTTTGAGAGTTTGTGGCTCTCCTGGAAATCTTGGAGGTAGATGCTGTTGCAGAAGTTACAGAGATACACTGGCTCTTCATGCCAGCCTCAGCACTTCTTTAGCAGTGCAGCCACAGGCAAGAAATGGGGGCTTGGAAAAAGCAGAAGAAAATCCCTAGGTCTGTGTGACCTGCTTGATCCTGAGCACCAAAGTGCTCTCTCAGAGGCTGTATCACAGGATGTAGTGTCTCAGTGACCTGTGGCAGGAGACTTCCCCTGGCAATGCTTTATATGCATGAGAGCTTTTGGAAGCAGGCCCCAATTCAAGGATAAGTATGATTTTAATCACTTTGGGTTAATATAAATGAATACAGGACATTTTTAGGTGCTCAGAAACTGTTCAAACACCACCAAGATTTACATATGCATGTACTTGCTCTATATTCCAAGCAATACATTTTCTTCCAGAAGGAGTATGGAAATAGCATTTCTGACATGCTTATGAGATCAAGATCTTTGAAGATAAAGGCTTCCCTATGCACCCCATGCATCTGTACCAGCCAGTAGCAAAGACAGCTGCCTCTGCAGTAACTCTCACCGGTCTTCAGTGACTGACACGACAGCTCCAGCACACCTTTACTGTTCTTGCTCGTGTGTCAGCACCAGGAACAATCCATCGAGGAAACAGAGCTTGGTCAATGATCTTTTTTAATTGAACTCCTATTTAACATTAATGTGCAGACAGGGAAGAGATACATGGGCACACTGTTCTGCCATCTATCGCCTTGTTTACAGGAAGTAACCTTAACTCTATTGCTTGTTACAGGACTTAGCTGAGTACTCTGAAGGCACACATCAATCGGAATGAGAGACATACAGGGTATGAAAAGCCATTGCTCCTGCACTCAATCCTGCAAATTGTCTTATGTCTGCAGTATTTCAACCAGTAGTTTCATGCCAGTGTTAGAGAGACTGGCTAGCATCAAAGTTTCCGGGATAGTCTGCACATTAGGTTAATGACAATACTAGACCTGACATAATGACTACCGTGCTTCAAAGTTATACTGCACAAACCTTTCCCTTGTGATTAACAAAACAGGAGATAAAATGACCTGCTGTCTTTTTCCATTTCAGTATTTACGGGCACTTGTAAATGTTAACACCTCTGAATAAGAATAAAATGAGACAGAAACCAGGAAGGATGTGACAGCAATTAGGAAAAGCTCTACAAGGTAAATCAATTTTGGGAGTGAATGAGGTTACTAAAAGGAACACTAAATGTGCAACAACCTATGCTTTTGTTGAAGAACATTGCAATTTTCTACATTGCAATCTTCAGGAGTGGGGAATAAAGGCACTCAACATTACTCACAAGACATGCAATGTTAAAAGTTATATGAAGATAAAGAGAGAAACTTGTTGAGGCAGGTTGGCCCTAGTCAGCAGACAAGCACCCATGCGGCCATTTGCTCTCTCCCCCTGCCCCCACAATGGGAGAACGGAGAGAACAGGAAGAACAAAAGCAATAAAATTCATGGGTAGAGATAAGAACAGTTTCATCTGGAGGCGGCAGGGAGGGAGGGAGTGATGCAAGTGACATCCCCTACCACATTCCCCAGTCAGTGCATAAGCAGTGGCCATCCTAGAAGCTGAAGATCCCACTCCTTCCTGCACCTCTACTTTTATTGATTATTGAGCATGTTGTTATATAGTACAAACTATCTCTTTGATCAATCCGGGTCAGTTGTCCTGGCTGTGTCCCCTCCCAACCTCTTGCCCATCCCCAGCCTACTGACCAAAGGGCAGAGAGACATGAAGAGAAGGCATTGATGCTGTGTGAGTTCTGTAAGTAAATTTAACTTATGTGATAACATAACACAACACAGAAGATACCACTGAGAACCAAAAGTCAACATTTCAGTGCCCAATTTCAACACCTGTTCCTCTAAACAACAAATCTGAGCCTGAATCTACAAAATCCAATTCAATTTGCTAAGCTTACTAGAAGAACTTGTTTTTTTCAATACAGAGTATTTTAATGAAGTTCTGTGGAAAACATGATGAAAAAGTTATCTGAGAGAATAGTACACTCAGGGTTTCCATAGTAAGAAAAACAGTGAAAAAATAATCAAGCCAGCTTTAGAAAGGCCTGTCCAAAAAAATAAAAAATTCACCTCTGGGAGGCTCAGTGTACATTTATGTAGAAGGAACACTGACCATGTTGGATGTGTGTATGCACTTACACATAACAACCGGCTCTGAGGCACACGTTTGCACCCAGGCTCAGTGGGTGACCAACGCACACAATCAGGTTTTGTCTTAGAATCATATAATCATTAAGGTTGGAAAAGACCTCCAAGTTCACCGAGTTGAACCCTTGACTGAACACACCATGTCAACTAAATCATAGTGCTAAGTGCCACATTCAGTATTTCCTTGAACACTTCCGGGGATGGTGACTCCACCACTTCCCTGGGAAGTTTCTTCCAATGCTCAAACACCCTTTCAGTGAAGAAAATTTTCCTGATGTCCAACCTGAACTGTCCCCGGCGCTACTTAAGGCCATTTCCTCTTGTCCTGTCGCTGGTTCCCTGGGAGATGAGACCGACCTGACTACAGCCTCCTTCCAGGTAGTTGCAGAGAGTGGTAAGGTCTCCCCTGAGCCTTCTTTACTCCAGGTTAAACAAGCCCCAGCTCCCTCAGCTGCTCCTCATATGACTTACTCTCTACACCTTTCACCAGCTCTGCTGCTCTTCTCTGAACACCCTCCAGCACCTCAATGTCTTTCTTGCAGTGAGGGGCCCAGAACTGGACACAGCACTCGAGGAGTGGCCTCACCAGTACCAAGTACAGGGGGACAGTCACTGCCCTGCTCCTGCTGGCCACGCTAGGTGTGATCCAGGCCAGGATGCCACTGGCCTTCCTGCCCACCTGGGCACACACCAGCTCATGTTAAGCTGGATGTTGACCAGCACTCTCAGGTACTTCTCTGCTGGGCCACTTTCCAACCAAAAAAATCTTTTGGGGAGGTTGTCCTCTGCAACTGAGTGTGCAGCTCTGGGAGGGACACAAATGGAACTATTGAGGGAGGGAGGAAGGGGACTTCCGGCCTAACCAGTCAGAACAGCGGAACCAACCCTGACAATCATTGGGGTGACAGATGCCTCAGCTAGACTGCCTTCACATCCAGTCTTAGTGCTGAGTATGCAGGTCCCAGAACCCAATTCAGTGTCTGGACGGGGCCAAGTTCTCCAGTAAACCCATGGGTGCTGGGAGTATGAAATTGTGACTCTGAGCTCTTTAAAAACACACTCCTCACAGGCTACTCTAGTATGTCCAGTGACTGTGGTCATCAGATTCTAAATAAACAAAGTAACCTGGGCGCATCATGTTCAGCTGAAACTTCATCCATCTGCTTGCCATTGTGGCTGACAGCACTTCTGGCACATTCCCAGAGCATTTAATTTTATTAAGTACATTTACTGAAGAAACGAAAACCCTTAAACTGAGCAAACATAGAGTCCTCATAAATATTACTATGTTTTTTCCTTTTGTTTGAGTAACAGTAGGAAACGAAAAACTGCAAGGCTAAAGGAAGTGAAGGGACGATTTATGTAGCATGGGAAAAATTAAACTGAGATTCAACACTTTAAAGTGGGTGACATCTGTTTATCAAAATACTTTTTTTGTATCTTTTGCTTTTTGTCTTTTCCTGCTAAGACTCAGAAACAAGGATGCAGTGCTAAATTCATTCTTTGATTTTAGCTGCAATCTGGGCAAGTTCTGCCACTATTTCAAAATCAAAATATTGGTCTGGCATTGCCAATTGCTAATAAAATATACTAATGTATCATGTGCCATTTCTTCACTAAATTACTCACACATGTGTATAAGTATGAAAAGATGTGTGGGACTAGGAATGTTTCCCTTTTTGCACATGAGATAAAAGGTGGCTATGCGCTTAACTTTTTATTACTTTTGAACAAGTGGGATGCACACCAAGATGTCGTCTGAAAGGGAACTGAAGCAGTCTGTGAAATGAGCAGATGAATTAAGCAGGAACTCAAACCATTGACTTCTACAAGTAGCTTGCAAAAACATGCACCAAGGAAAATAATTTTCAATGATTCAAAGCAGAACCTTTGGCTAAGTGGTAAGTCTGCCCTTAAAATAGGCTAAATAAGGTGTTCTGCAAATACACAAAGTACTGGGGCCTGCCAGGGACCCACTACCATATTCTACCAGCAGCAGAAGGCAGTGCCAAGTAAATTCTGAAATTTAATATACAGACAGATATGCTTTGCAGTTTCACTGCTCTTCTGTTAGTGAAGTTCAAGATGAACTGGTCTGACATTTTTGGCAAGCTGTTTGGTAAAGTGTAAGACAACAGACTGAGTTTTCTTCCTATCAACCACTTGCACTGGCATGTCCACACCAAATAGGCAAAGCTGTACAAGATGCAATTTGTTCTTGTTATTTTCAACTAATAAGAGCTAAGAGCGGCTGACTACAAAAAGGGTTCACTGTCCCCTGGAGCTGTTCTTGGTATATCTGGGTGAATATGTATGTGTATCAGGATGTGTGTATGCCCATCATATTAATGTATTTCTTTCAAGGACTTGGACTAAGAGCACTCATCTCATGCTTTTTCACCACTCTGACTGGAAAGAACGATCTGCCATTTGCAAACAAAACAAACAAAAAAAAAATTAACACAAGAAATCTGTTTCACTGCACTTAAGAAGAATACACACCCTCCATGCCAAGCATCTCACCTGGTCATTACAGAAAATCAATGAATTGGTTTGGCACACAAAGTCATGAGCTAGACTAAGTACCCAAATTCAGGAAAGAATATGAACTCTTCAAAATGCTATTTGGTATCCAGGATTCCCAGCTGATGTCCTGACTCTAATAGCTTTTAATTGCCATCACAGACACTCAAAATTTACCACTGAGTTTACCACTAACTGAATTCAATTAAGAATGGGAAGAGGTTGGATAAGAATCTGGAGTGGAAAAAACTGCACACCTGAAATACCCACAAATCCTGAAATAATAACCCTAAAGAAGATGTGGAAAGCATGTGATACTTCTGTGGTGAAACTGGACAAACATTAGTCCCTATGAACCAGGATTCAGTGCAGAAAAACAGACTGAGGACTTCTCAAAAACTGAAACGTAAGCTGTGGACAGTGAAAGACAAGAGATGTCTCTCACATGTGCTGATCCAAAAATCTTGGCAAGAATACGGAGGAAGAAACTGGTGAAATTGCCTAACTGCCAAATACCTGAGCAGGTTTATTCAACCATCATCCCTTACCCCAGGTGGTCCTGCCATGCTTCATCCTCTTGAAGATCCCTTCACAGTTTTACTGCCCAAAATCCTTCCTCAGGTTCCCTGACTTCTGCAGTTCATTCACTCTCTAGCAGTTGCTTTGGTCACCATGCAGGGGTTTCTTAGAGTTTACTAGAATAGATCTTCCTCTTCATTCACCTCCTTTGCTCTTGGTAAGGGAGTTCTGGGCTTCTGCTGTGTTTCTGTGCCCCACAGGGAACTAAGATCATACACTTTATTCCTGGAATCACTGCAGGAAAATACAGTGGGGTGCTAAAAAACCCCAAGTGAGGCCCACAAAAAACCCCCAAACAATTCCACCAAAACTTAACTCAAATTGCACTCAATGGTGCACAGATCTGTCTATTGGATAGGCAAGGAAAGCACTAAGAAGGCTGACATAAACTTTGTTTTTATATGCATACTTCATTCTTGCTCCTACAAACACTACTGCATGTCAACTCCTAGCCAGCATCCCTCTCTACCCTACTGTGTACCAGTATACACCATGAGTGAGGAATATTCCTGCTGATGAACTCCAGACAGCCACTCAGGGCACCAAACAACCCCCAGAGAGATGAACAGCCATTTAACTCTCTTTACTGATCGTGCAGAGTGTTCAGTTTCCCCAGTACATAATTTAAGCACTGCCATTAAATAATGTCATTACCCAGTGAAGTAAGCCAGGTTTGTCAGAAGACCCTTCAAGGATCAGTCAGGCTACTGTGAATTAGGCAGAACACTTATGGAATAGTAGAGAGTGGAAGAAAACTTAAAAATAAAAATAAGACTTCAGTGCCCAGAAAATATTTAGTGGTATTTCGGCTAAAACAGAGTTTTCTGTGAATATTTTCATTCAATATTTTAAATAAATTTGCTTTGGCTGTGCTGTCACTTCCGTAATTTCCAATTTCCACTAGCTTTTGGAAGATGTATACTATACATCAGTCACCCATTAATTCCACATTCTCATTTTATGTAACAGAAAAAGCATGTTCATGCCCAAGCAGTAAACCTCCAAACTTGCTAACATCCTGAAAGCCGCAGAAGCACAGCTCTGCAAAGCACTGGGGTCTCTGGCCGACTGTGCACACCCGTGGCTCCCTGCATGCACCAAACATTCTGCTGCAGCAACATCCATGTGCTCCCTGTCCCTGTCTTCCCTCCACACAGGCCCAACACAACCCAGCCACTGGGCTCTCCCAGTAACTTGTGCTGTACTTCTTTCCAGTGAGAAAGAAGCAAAACCTGAAAGAACCCACCCGCTCTGTCCTCTTCTCTTTGCTAGATCCAACAGTATTCTTTATCAATCTTCTTTTCCCCCTTCCACTCCACAAAAATCAAGAAATCAAATCACGTAGCTGATGGCTTGGAAATGAATCGAAGCAGTCAGGAAGCAGGAGAAGCAGAGACAAGACAAGCACACAGTTTTTCTTCTAAGCCCTATGTTTGCACGCTGTGCAGCGCCAAAGATGTGATACCCACAATGACTTACACGTGTACCCCAAGAACAGCAATACATCATCATATAGCAACACAACTTCACAGGCCCTGCAAAATTCAGTTGAAGGGAACAAAATGGAAGAAGCCAAACCTCATTCAAAATTTTCATTACACGAAAGGTATTAGATAGAATCATATTGCAAAAGGCACAACAACAGGCTATATATTATTTTATCATTAATCGGTCAGAACACAAGAAATTAGGTTCTTTCTTATGCTGGATGCATAGAGCTGAATAATCCCATAACTACAGGAAAGCCAGATCAGAAAAAATAGCCATGAAGAAAGAAAATTGATTGTGAAGAGAGTATTTCAGGACCTGAGAAAAGAGCAGGAGTGCTTGCACAGGCAGACAACAGATGCTGCTCTAGACTTTCAGCAAACAGCAGAGAAGGAAGGGATGGGTAAAGGCTGGTATTTACTTGCTGTTTTAACTTAAGCAACTGGAGGAAGATAACAGTTTAAGACATTGCCCCCTGGACAGCTTTTGTATTTCTCCTGAGTCTTCAATTATTATATTTTTCTCTCTCTTCAGTATCCTCATTTCCCCTAAGTATGCACTGATCAGCAACGTGCATTCCCTAGAAATCCTCCCACTAGCTATCTGGAAAGAAATTTATGCTAGAGGGCATAACACTCTTCAAACATGTAGATGCCTTTAAAACCACAAGTCATCTTCAGAAACCAAATTGCACAGAGGTGCATAAAGAATTCCTCCAAGACCTATTTTGGAGGCAAGTGAATTCAGCCAACTCACAAACATCAGCAGTAATTTCAATTCAGTAAGCATGTTTGGCATTCTCAAAACCTTTGCCCAAACCACACACCTCTTTGCACATGCACTTCTTTTAAAAATACTTTTTCTTGGTCTGTTTTTGTGCTCACTTTTTGCCCTCAGCCTGTATGATAAAAATTTTCTGTGTGAACCCTGGAGAACTGAGCAGACCAAACACCAATTCTCATATGGAATTTATTTAGAGGAGGAGAAAAAAATCCCTTGAGTAGTTACATTATTTTGAACTGGTTTTATATTTTATGCGTACATAGCGGAGCTGGAATTTCAGGGCTGGCTTTTGTTTGCATTCATCATGAAACATTTGTTATATGAGCTGCTGCTACTGCTACCAAAACAGCTGCTGCTCACTGCTAGAAAATCAGAGGCCAACTCAACAGTTTCTTTCTTTCTCTGGTAAGTCCAGCTGGAAAATGAGGCTTGGTGTGTCTGCAGAAAATTACCTTTCTTTGGCTTCACTGTCATCCTTGCCACCTTTTGCTCACCCAGAATACAACTTGAAAGAGAACGGATCAGTCAGAACAAGAGCAGGCACGTTCTGATGCTCCTGAATCACCTACCATTAAACACAAATCAGAAGTACAGCGACGTGAACTCCCTGCTTTGCAGCTAGGGCAGCACCTCAAATGTGAATGTCTTTCCTTCAGCTGCTCTTGAGATTCAGTCGGGATTTAGCCCTTCTGTCCTGCATCATGATTTTCTGCCATCTGGAAAAACTGAGTCATGACTTGATCTAGCTTTGCATAAAAATTTCTTCAGCAGGAGACTGCTTCCCTGTGCAGAGAAAAATACCCACCCATCTGACAATCTGTGCGCTTACCTCCAAGCTCCACAGAGATCAGGACCCAGAGCATCTGTGGACTGCAGCTCTGAGTGCCAAGGACAGACCTTCTCAACTGCACATGAGCTGAATTTTAATGCTTTGCTTTGTTATGATTAGTAAACCACTTCAGTGTTGTTTTTGTTGCTTCTGGTAACATTGTATTGGCACTGACCTCTCTTACCTCAGTCATACCTTTTTAAGTGAACATTTATCCCAGGCTGGAGCACAGTCCCTGTGAGATTTCCTTGTCTTTTTAAAGTAAAGGGACACTATCAAACAATGAATGCCTACCTCTTTCACCAGCTTTATCCTGCAGGAGAACATTCTTTCTCCTATCCTGACAACTGGTTTTTGTAAAGAGCTTTTGGACAGAGATCTTGCTGAAAGTCACACCTGTACCATCTCATATCCCTGTGCTTGCTGAGTCCTTCAAGGAAGCAGTTGATTTTTGAGGTTTTACAAATGCTATACTGACTTTTCCCAACTGTCTAATAATCACATCCTCTATTATAGTTCCTCCCAGTATGTCAATTTGATTCTTTCATCTGTTATGTCTAGGTGACAACTGCAGCCCTCTAAAAGCTTGGGAGTCATCTTAACGATTCTTCCAAAATAGCTGCAGATTCAGTCAGGGGACACACCACAGAGCTGGCGATTTCAGTTTCAAAGAAATCCTTGGTGAATACTAGCTCTGACAGCAGGATCCCTAACACTGCCAAGGAGTAGAGACAGCTGTGGAGTAAAAAATGCCACACCCTAACAGTTACCTGTATTATAGATGTCATCTGCAAGTAACTGAGAAGATATTCAAATGGAGTGCAAATAGCACAACTCAAAAGATAAGATTTATAAAGTGCAGTAACCATTGTGCATATGTTGGAGACAGAAAAAGATAGAAAACTGGCAGGAAGATAGCAATAAAAGAACACAATGGGAATGCAGTTTGGAAGAAGGGGAGGAAACTGGGAAGATGAGCCTAGAGAGAAGCAGAGGGGAGGATGCTCTTACATACTACATCTGAAAATTTGTGATTCTACTCCAAGAACAGAGAAAAAGAAGAAAAACAGAATCTTCACAGCTATATTTAGTAAAAACCTCTTTTCTCACTCTAACTTCTTGGAGAGCAAATTTTCAAGAGGGACAGACCAAAAATTCCAACAAGGAAAGGAAGTAGGGAACATAACTCCCAGAAAGGAAGAGCAAGGGGTCAGCTCTCCAGCACTATGAACTGCCTTCAGGGCAGGTAAAGCAAAGGGGTTCAGAGGAAGGAGCACAGGCACGGTGTGAAGATGTGTTCAAGCGAGGAGTGATGGCTGGGAGACATACCAAAACAACTCCTGTGTAGCAGCTGAGAGCTACACTGCTAACATATTTACTTCATTTTAATTCTTACAATTTTGTCATCAAGAGCTGACCCTTGCACTTTGCTGAAATTCATGTTACTAATTCTTTCCCTTCTTTTCTAATAGTAGCAACAGTGTCCTTAAGATGATTTTAAAGCACAATACACTGTGTCCTCTGGGAGCAAGTGGTCCCCTTACAGATGTACCCGGGGGATGTCTCTTCCCTGAGACTGTCTCCCTGCCACTTCTCCCAGCTGCCCACTGTCTCTCTCTCCCTGACTCTCTTCTCGGCCACCTAGCCCTGACGTGGTTGGAAAAAACCCTTTTGATGTTAGCTTTAATGCCTTTAGCAAGTTGCATGTCAGAAAGTGCCTTGCTATAATTTCACACCTAACTTGTCAGAATTTATGCTCTCTCATGTTTTCTTAATATTAATTATTACAACGTTTTAATTACTATAGCCGCTAATTTGCATCACTATAAAAACTTGATTTTAAATTGCAGCATTTATGTGAAAATCTAAGTAATTCCTAAGGGATGGCTGTTGTCTCTACTGTAAAAAATTACAGGTAAAAGTGTTTTAACAATTAAATTGCTGTTTTATAGTTACCTTACCTTTAATGTTTTTCAAAACATTTCTGAGCAAAGATCCTGGCTCATGGTACTTGCATTGTTCTTGCATGATGCCTTGGGGATAAGAATAATCAATTTAACCTACAGCCCATTCTACCATTGATACAGTGATTTAGTCTGAGAAAAAAGTACAATAGCTTTATTTGAAGACTGAAAATACAATTGTGCTCCTAAAAGCTAAGTGAATAGTCAGCTCTGTGATCTGTTCCCTACTGCTCCTGTGTCTTCAATGCCAAATACGCTTAATTTTCAATTAAGACATGTTTCTACCAAACAGTGGCCCTGAAAACATACTGTGGGACACAATGATAATTGAGCTAAATTCTCAGTTGTTTTAGTCCTATTATTAATAAAAGTTTTTTATATTCCAGCCTCAGCCACCTTGTGCAGCTTGCTTGTTTCCATGTAGGTGAAATGAAGACCTCTTCAAACATACCAGAGTGCATCTGGGAACAGAAGCAGGCCTATTAACTGGGATTTAATAGCTCCTTCTGTATGCCTTCTGTTGCCTGGAGAGAGGTCAAAGTTGTCAAAGAAACAATCTGCATAATCTGTTACTGCTGTAATTTTTGTTTAAATGCTATTTTTAAAGCAGAAGCAGTAACAGAGGTTTAGCTGAAACACTACTGATTAAAATAGCATTATCATTTTATTTACTAGGTTACTCAAGAAGGAATGAACTGTCATTGTAAGCTTTAACTGCCTGTCATTAAAATGTTTGTGGTATATTGTCATCAGTAACCCTGGATTATTTATGAGATATCACTAACACTGTATCCGAATGCAGCTTTCCCTCTGTGCCGGAGCTTTAACAAAGCTGGTTATCCATGGGTTTTCCATTTTGTGATACTAGGAACAGGAAATATTCAAAAGATGCGTTGGAGAATCAACCTCAGATGAGCAGCAGGAGCATACTTATAAAGCATAATATCTTTAGTGACTGACGTGCTCATCAGATAAACACGACAGTTGCTTGGAAGATATCAGCACCAAGCCTTCCAAATGATCTCTTGACTACACATGAACTCATACACGTGGATTCTTGATGTGTGAGATGCAAGGGCTTGTCTGACTGGTCCCTTGGGATTTAGAACATAAATAAGTTTTGTTTTTACTGCAACATGGTATGAAGTTACATCTTTGCAACTTTAATCCAAAACCAGACAGCCCATCAACAGATCTGATGAAAGGAAATTGAACGCAAGCGACATGAATAGGTGGGATGAAATGCAAAATCTGTAGGCTGAAGTCTTGGAATTGCCCTAAAAGACAAAGATGATGCATTAGGTGGTCTCAGTCTTCCTAATCCCACAGACATACAGAAACTTTAGAGAGGGGAAAGTCTGTCAGTGACAGAGAGGTAGCAAGGAGCATGCAAAAAAGTAAAATTTGTTTGGCTTCAGATAAAGACCCTGCCATTTGCCAGGAAAGAGAAATACAAAAAAGGTGGAGGAGAGGAATGGGAAAAAGGCAGCAGATTGCAGAGCACAAGCTTGGTATATGCATGTATTATAGCTCAAAGAAAGGGAAGATCAAGTAATTCTACAAAACATACTCAGCCTGTCTCTACAACATATTGTAGTTTGTCAGAGCCAGTCTAGGAACTCATGTGTCCAGAAACTTTACTAGAAGAGGAACATTAGATCTAGGTTTTTCAAACAATGGTTTAAGGGAACATGGACTTCACCTTCCACTACAACTGATTCTGAGCGGAGCCTTTGCAAATTCAACTCCCATGAAAATTCAAGCCTAAAATAAGGATTTAAAAATCAGTATTGTAATTAGCAAGAAGAGAAACCATATCCTTCTTTGCCGTAATCAGTGGTGAGATCTGGAAGGCAGCCAATCTCCCTGAATGCCAGAAGTGCTGGGAAGGGGAACTGTGGATCAACAGCAGCCTCATTCCTCATTTCTCCAGTTCATGAACGCTCACACGCCCACAATCCTGGCCTGCCAATACAAAATATGTAAATTTCTCACCTGATCTAAGTGATTATTGCTGGTGCTGCTGTACTTACCAGGTCAACCACTGCTCTTGACTGCAGGAGAAACCAGAGCCACCGCAATGTGTTTGGCAAAGGGACACGTAAATCGCACCTCCCTGCACTCTAGGCTCAGGGAGCAGACTGACCCAGACTGAGCGCCAGTGTCATGTCAGGCTGTCAGCTGCCTCACTTTTCGTCTCAAAATGCCATTCATTTGGGGCCACAAGATATATTTATAGGCAACTGCCCTGCTGTGTAACTATGCACACAAGAGCTAAGTAAATCCAACAAGTACACGCTAGCAAGGAAGAGTAAATAGAAAGGACTTGAGCCTGGATGTACACAAGCTCCATGTGGGTTGGAAAGCCACACCAAACTCTCTTGCCACACCTTTACTCCTGATCACGTTTTAGCAATGAGACTGATACTATCTTGGATAAGTCTTTTGGTGCCACAGTTACGGTTTTCATGTCACACACACGTTGTCTGGCGTGTCTTCACCTTCCTCAGCAGAACAAGAACCACAGCTGTTATAAGCTGTCAGTCTTTGCTTCAGAACTCACCATGGAGAAGTTTTGCTTCTGAGACAAATATTTCAAAGACCTAGTGGATCTTTTGAAAAACACAGTCATGAGAAAGCCCAGAAGTGCTCAAACCCTTCCAAGAGCTCCTATTCTTAAAACTGCTTAGTTTATTCACAATAAGATTTCAAACCTCTGGAAGACAGAAAACAACAGATTTTTCTTTCATGGGACTGAAAAAAGAAAGGATACTTTCATTGACTATGCTTATCACTCCTTGGTGTATCCACTATCTTCAAGGCATCCTGGATCAAGGCATCTTCAAGGCAGTCTGGTTTTGTCCCTGCTCTCCAAACCTTGTATTTTCATGGCTGAAGAGCTAGATAATAAATCTACAGCTTTTGATAGTGCCTTCAGTTTTATAAAACAAACCAAGGAACAGATTAGTTGTGCAGAATGTCCTAGATGCTATCGACCTAATAAAAAAGAAATGTCCTCAGGGATATGCACTGTGACTCTTCCTCTTTCCCTGCCTGTCTTGCACACAGAGAACAGGGAATTTGTTTTACAAGAAACAAAAATACAATTAAATACTCTTCCTAGATCTTAAACCGTATGTTTCAGCATACGCATTGTGTCATAGCGTTCCTCTATGCAATACTGAAAGTCGAGACTTCAAAGGGAGAAGAGAAGAACGGTCTGTTCACGTTTGCTATTTTCAGAACAGGATGTTGGGTGATAAGGAAACGCCACCCAGGCAGAATGTAAATCCACATGTGCTGTTAGCACTGGGAGCGCTGCACACACGGGCAGATCGCTCCACCTGCTGGACAAAGCTTCTCTGCTCACACACACAGTTCGCATCCCACCAGAGATAGCAACGTGCTACCCAAGTGTTACAGGTAGTTACTTCCCAAATCCAGCCTCATGTTTTACCTCCATAGGAAATTAGAATATTCCTCTTCTGTAGAAAATTTTCATAGTCAGTGATTCCTCTTCAAAACATTACTTAGGGAAGACACAAAGCTTTTCTAAGAGTGCAAGGCAAAAGAAAAGACGGCGTATTTGGAGTCTCCAAAGCCTTTAAACATTTGAATGTCTTCAAAGTTTTAGAAGTGATGCAAAAAAGAAATCTCACCCAAAACCAACACAAACAAGAAAAACCCCACCACAAAAATCCTTCAGTATTTAAATTGAAACTAATCTATGCTGATTTTATTCTCACATCAGGAGTGTGGGTACTTGCAGGAGAGAGAAGGGTTGGGCAGTTAAGCACAGGAGATGAGCCAGTGTATTCCCTTTCCACTTACCAGTTGCAACCCTTCCAGAAAGTACCGTTCACAAGAAGCCAGCAGACTAAGAAGCCTCAGATAATTTGTCCTAATTTCTTCTTTCCTTTCATTTTGTGCTGAACAAAGGCAGAATACAAGATGGTAAGATGATCCCCATTTAAGGACACTGCACAAAAAGCACTGCCTCCTTCCACAGAGTCCTGTCATCATTTCTTACTCAGAGTTTTTGCTCTTGGAGGTGGTGCCTGTAAAGACACTCACTACAATTTCTCAGAGGGAAAAAACCCTTGGTTCCTGAACTTTTACAAATGAGCAGCATCTGAACCATCTGAAGGCATGTCCCACCTTCAGCTCTGGCCTGGCACAGGAGTGATCTTCGCCATAGTGCAAAGACTGCTGAGCTTGATTCCACCCTTTTCCTAACCCCGTTAAAAATGCCCTTCTTCTTAGGACCTCAGCTCTGCAATAAAGACAAATGGTAGCATCTCTCTCCTTACCAAGATTAAAGAGAAGGGGAAACTTGTCAATAGAAAATGTCAAGACTGTATCATTAATGTTCATGAACATAACGGATTTTAAAAGAAGGTTTATATTACCTGGGATAATATGACTACTACAGTTTAAAACATTCCCTGTAAATCCAGTTCTCATGAGAATCAAATTTTCATTGCGTTTTTTAAAAAAATACTTTTTACAGTTTACCTGAACAATGTATTTTCTTTCAGCTGACAATGTGAGTTATTTCATTGCACTCAATAAAATCCACTGTTTGAAAAGCTTAAAGTCAGTCTTCTTGCTGTAGAGTAAGGCCTATACATTCTCCACGCAAAATACAACTCTCAGGAAGAAAAGGTTTTTTTCCCTGGTATTGGGAAGAAGTGTTTTTATAGGGCTTCTGGTGCCAAAGAAAATTTATGAACTCCTGCAGAGAGGTGTGAGGATATGGGTCATTTCTGAGGTGATAAAAAAACCATTTTATTGCCTATTGTTTTACACTAAAGGCTGTTAACTTTTACCCCACACCACAGAAGTTGACAAGACAGAAGAAAACTCTGTTTTGCTGAGTATAGTATGTATTTTTTGCCTCTTAAAAACACCAGAGATATGAAACCCACATGTGCCCATTTCAAGAGAAACTGTGTAAGTATTCTCTGTGTTCTGGCTACCAGCCAGGTTGCAGAAGTGAGCTACAGCCAGCAAAAATGAACAGGACTGACCAATTCTTTTTTACCTTTAGTTGTGCTCCTGGAGAGTGAGGAGAGATTTTCTATGTCAAGTTTCATTACAACTATTTCAGACCTTTCAAAGAGTTAAGGAATACTTTCAAATTTTGCAATAATTATAATCTAAGGCTCTGCAATTTGATCCCATCTGCTTCAATGCTAGTGAAAAAAGATTTTGAGCAAATTTTACTGTGTTGGCAAAGAAAGCTATTAAACACAATACTATCTTTTTAAAATTTATTCTACCCATCTATTCACCCATCTATCAATTTCACAATCTGTCTGCTGCCCCCATTCCTGCCCTTTTAATCTCTTGTCAGAGCCAGTTTTGGCTGTCAAGGCAAGACAAGTTTGTAACTTTGGACAAGATAGGCATCAAAAAAGAGAGTCCTTTTGCAATTCTTGACTTGGTATTAACATTAAGAAAACACTTAATTTCAAGGAGAGAGCAGTGATGCAGAAAAACAGGAAGCCCATAGCTTTAAAGTATTGTACAAGATAAAACCAGATTGGTTCCAATGAAAGCTTTAGCACTATAAAGAGCTTTCACATTTTGTTATACGTGGTTATAAAACACACAAGTCAAAATATTTGGCATATGGAATAGCTGAAAGGCAACCTTTTGTTAATGCAATGAAAGAAGTTATCCTCTTAGTGTCCTCTGACATTTTCTGTCAGGCTGAACTGCCAAATTTTTTTAATATTTTACCTTTTTTCACAGTTTCCTTCTGCCAGCTTATGTCAGACAAATCCTTAGCATCAACAAAAAGAGCACTTAATTCATACTGCTTTAAGCAGTTATCTGTGCCATCAGGTATACAGACAGACAATAGCACTCTGCTCTCTGATGAAAATGTCCCACTATCTAGCTGACCACAGAGCCACAGTTTTAATGATCTGCTTCAGAACAACAGCAGAATAATATTTTTGAAGGTCAAACAACTACAGGCTTTGTTTTCTCCTAAGACAACACTGAGCAAGAGTTTCTTGATAAATGTTACTACATTGTTTCAGATCAGAAGTTTTACTATAGACACAAAAGAAACAAGGAACTTTGAATATGGCCTGCACAGTTCAAAGGAACAGAGATGAGAAAAAGTTTCTAGATTTCCTGATTTCTATAGTATCAACCTACACTGAAGGTTTCCAATACTAAGAAGTTTGCTTAGATGGGAGTTACAGTGACCTGGTGACAACCTAAAGCACCTGTAACGAGTGAGGGGAGTCCCAACTTTGGGAAGAAAGGGTTTAACCCACAACTCCTGTGGATGTATCTTAAATGCATATGTGATTTTATGGGTTTGATAACATCAGGCATTTTGCTTCCTATAGCAGGAAGGTGCTTTTAATTTGGTTTAGATTATGATGGGACAGTAATCACGGATTTCCTACTGTGATTTCTAATCTATGTAATCCACTAAAGCAACACTGGATTGAAATTGTCTTTCTTCAGCTACTTTTTGCTTCAAGGCAGCTCTACAGATCCAATTTTTGAATTGTCTCTAATCCAGAACTGCTTATTGCAGTGGACTCTGGTGCAGATATTCACAGACCTGGAAGTGAATCACCTTTCTGTATATATCCTTCACTGTGTTTTCGTCATCTTGTGATATTCAGCTGACAAAAGATAAGTTGAAGAAAAACTTCCCTTTCTTTACGTGGAAAGAGGAAAGACTGCCATAAGAGAGTAAGAGCAGCAGGTCAGCAGACAATACTGTAAACTGTATAGATTTAATCTGCAAGTGTTAGTTGCAACAAAAGGTCAATTTTGGCCCAAGTTATCTGCTGCTTTGTGGGACCACCACACAGCTGGTGGAACAACACGTCTTCTTCCAAGCACTGCATGATGCAACAGCAGAGGGTGTTGCAGATCAAGCCTAAGATGCCCTGAGGAGAACAATGTAGGACTTCTTACATGCCACTTGAATATTTTTTATTTTTCTGGCTGATTCTGTTAAGGTTTTTTTTTGGTAAGCATTAGCACCAAGTCAGAAATAAGCAGAAAGTAATTGTGATAGAAAAAAAGACCCCTCAAACATATGCATGTATGAAAAGAGGAGGAGAGAGTTAACACAAGGAAACTGTTTTCTTACTAATATGCCCGGTCAATAAGTGAACGGGAAAGAGAAAATAAAGGTTTAATCCACCTAGGGAATACTGAAGTAAAGTGGTGAATCTTTAGACATGACACCAGACCCGTCTTACACATGAAATCCCAGAGGAAATCACTGTCCTGAAACAGGTGATCAAATTTCCTTCAGATACTGGAAAATATAGAGAGAAGAGAAAGACTAACCAGCACTTAATGATTCTGGCAGATTGTTTATTTCCCACCTGACAATTTCTAGGGCACCCTGGTGAAAATCAAAACCCTGCGTGCTGCTTGTTAGCTTCCCCTATTGTAAAAGAAGTGAAAATATATGGTGCACAGAACAGCTGAAGAAGGCATATAGACTCTCAAAGAAAAGTCTCATGGCAGAGAGAGCATATCCTTCTATTGATCCCCCTCTGCCTTCCTTTTGTCTAACATCCCTACGGGGAAACCATGGAGACCAAATCGTGCAAACCTTTAGGATGACTTCCACATACTACAAACATACGTATTTTTATTTTTTAATTCATAAAGATAAGGGAAATAACTGATCCAAACCTGGGCGTTGCTCTCATGTCAGTACAATACTCTCCTTATGTCTGTTATTGAGCAAAATCGCTCTATGGCTGGACGTGGCACCACAAAGTTACACTCCCACCTTCCAAAGAGCTGCTTTAACTGCCTTCTTGCAAGCAGATAATGACCTCTGCAATCACGTTCAGAGAAGGAATGCCATACTTTCCCTTGTATCCGTATCACTGCTAAATACAGAATTTCCAAAGATGCATCCTGGAAGACGGGTTTGGTGGACAGTCACACATAAATCCTGGTTATGGATAGAAACCCATAATTTCTCCCAAGTGACTGACTACTCTAATAACTGTTCTCAGTCAGAAGCCAGCCATCACCTGCATGCATTACAAACTAAATCCAATCTTTGTTCCATGTGCTTTTAATATACAGCTTGGTACAAAACACACGTATTAATGGCTGTAGGCATTTCACACTGACAGAAATGCAACCAAGTCACGAAGGAAGACAGGAAGTTTTACCCCTGCTTGGTTCATACAGTGTTGATGAGCCAGTCAAATGTAAGCAAGAAATCAATTCTGCTGGAATGACATGCACAGCCCTCCAGAAGCATCATATTTATTTTTAGGCATAGGACACAAGACTGCCTTTTAAAGAAGTCAGCAATAAATAAGCGTTGGAGGGATGGATTGACAGAGAGAACCCTTTCAGATTGACCATGGGGTGCAAATTAAGGAGCAGATTGAGTGCTCTCCATTTTCATTTCTCTACTCCAGTCTCCTAAGTCTTTTTCCTCAGCATGTTTTGCACTGGAAGTGCTGTAAATGCACATTCTTATTTGTACTTTACCTAAACTCAGCTCAACTGAAGGTTCATTTCATGTCAACTCATAGTCAAGGCTGAGGGAAAATAAATAACTTGTTCCTAGAAAATCTCCAAAGTGTCCAGCTCCCCAAACCATTTATTGAAGATTTATTTAAGTACATATTGCTGACACCATTTCGGGAATATTTTGACAGTATTATTTGAGAACTGAGTATGATAGAATTAAAAGAAGGAAAAGTCGCTGCAGTGCAAAACGGGAAGCTTTCTGGCATGTGGAAAGATCACTGAGCAACAAGTGCTTGCAAGGAAAGAAAATCACACAGTAACATTAAAGATAAAAGTGGAATATGGGACCTTCCCCATTAATCAAATGTGCTTCCTAAAAGGGAGATAAATTTCTTCATTGACTGAACAAGAAAGAAACACATATCCTTCAGCAGCCATGCAGATTTTGCTGAAGTTTCCGTAAGAATAGCTTTTTAATGAAAAAAGTTACCTGGATTTTTGTAGATGCTAAGCACATCCTTGAAATAATGAGGTAAGAATCTTTCTAATAAAAGCAGCACATCCTCCAACTCCTCCAGAATGCCCACAAGCAGAAAATTTTCATTAACGTTCAGTTTTGCTCTTTCAAGGGCCCATTCACCAGGCTCCCTGTATGAAATTAATGGGGGGAGACAGATGGAGGAGGGAAAAAGAAAAGTTTAAATATGCATGTACTTCTCAAATTCAAGCCAAGAACACAAGTGAATTAAAAAAAAAATTCAGTGCTATACTTAGAACAAAAAAAGACCCTCACCAAACCTGAGTAGCTTACTGAGCTTTTCCACGCACACGTAAAATTGGCTTGGCATGTAAAAACAGGATCACATTAAAAGGAGGCTTATCCCTGTGTGAAAGTACTTCATTCTGAAGACATCTTTTGCCAAGTTGTTTATCAGCTCGAACTTGTGAACTTTTGTATTTCAGCTTGGAAGCACAACCTGTCCGATGGGAGGAATGACAGCCCTGGGTGTTGGAAGGTGCTGGGGGATGGTGGTGTCCCTGAACCACATCAGCAGAACTGTTGGGACCAACCACTGGCTGCTGTTACTCAGCAAATCCTACACAGGACACTACCCTTTTCCACCTTGTCCTTCATTTTAACTTCTGCCAAAGTCTCCAGGATCTTCCTTTTCCCTGTCATTACCCCTGATTTCCCTGCAGCTTTGCTACACGATTTGCATTTTTTTGCTGTGACTGATACTGGTTTTGAAGAACAGTTTAGGGTTCTTCTATCTTTTCTCCCAGCAGGAGAAGCTGGCAGAACTTCAGTACATCTTTATGCTTCTGTTTCCCAAAAGCACAATGTGGTTAGACAACCATATGAATCCTAAATCCCTTATAGTAATTTATATTAGTTATGTTCTGGGAGCAGCAGTCATCATTCATACCGACACGAGCTATAATGCCAGTGTCCCAAGCTAAAGGAAATCAGTTGCCCACGCCGTCTGGGAGTGGCTGTAAATCACACCTGTTCTCTGACTTCATTAGGTTATTGTGGACCCTATGAAACAGTGAATTTAGCATTTGTCTGAAGCTCTTTCCATGACACGTGGAAAAGCTTACTACTTTCCACTCTTACTAGAGCAGACTTGTAGAAGGTTTTTCATGCTCTACCACCTTCTGGGCACTGATCCGTTTTCTGGAAGAGCAAAGTGTCCTAACAAACACGATGAGCCTCCTGTTTGTAGCTCCTTGTGGGATTAAGAAGTAGCTGAAGGAAGTGCAAGGGCATGACAGGAGACAGATCTTCAACAAGGTACAAAACAGTACTTCAGTATGCTGCTTGGGAACCTCACAGAGAGATGTTTTGAAAGTACTCAGGCATGTGACTGTTAATGGGGTTACTCACTCACGCACACAAGTTAAATGTGCAATCATAAGCATTTGCAAATAAAGCCAAAATATGTTAAGAAAAAAATGTGTAATGAAAACGAAGTCGTAAACCTGTTTTGTTTCTTATACATAACTTCACTTAAGCCAAAAAAATAAGGCAAGATTTTACAACAAAGATATTTAGAAATTAAGACAGAAGAAGTAACACATTTTCACTTGTTATTACTGTTACAAGAAATACAGCTTTTGAAAGAAATTCTGGAAAATGTGCAGTTGTTTCATTATGGAGAAGCCTGAATAATACAGAGACAGAATACTTTGAAGTTGAACAAACCTAACAAAGAACATTTGTTACCAACAGTACAAAAGTATTTAAAACCAAGAAAGTATTTAAAATTATTCATGTATTATTGCATAAAAATTTACTATGGTATCAGTAATACAGCAATATGAGAATGGCACACACAGACGTTAAAAATGACGTAGCTCAATTAAAGCAGTAGAAGGCTACATTTTACATAGTTTTAGGCATGATTACGGTTTCTTACATGGACACAGAAACCTGTATTCCTCGTATGTAGACCTGGTACAAGCATCTGAGCAAATCAAAAACATGTATTACAAAGTTACAGTGCAGATAAAATGAGTAACCCAGAAAAAAATTCCACATAAATACATTCAGATTTGATGAATTATTCATGTTATAAATCAAGAAAAGAGAATAGTGCTACATTTGCAGTGCCCTCCTTACTTCAAAATAGATGCATGCAGTTACTGCATACAGTGCTACATTCCTTGTACTTACTTCAAATAATGTCACCTCTTTATCACCAGTTTCTGACAAAATGTTGGCAATAGCTATTACTGAACAAATTGAAATACCTTGTATATATTTACCTGCATCTTGGATGCTGCCCACAGAAATATGGTATGATGTAAAATAACCTGGGATTGGAACATTCAGGGTAGTTTTCAAGGATACATACATTAATGTCCTGTGGGGGAGGAAAGAAAAAGAATTACTGTATTTTCCTTTCTCTATTAGACACTGTTTTCTTTATCTCATACTTTTTATAGTCATCTCAGGGTCAAAGAACTGTGCTGAGGCTATAACAAATATTGTTGTGGACCCCTATCCATATCCCTGCCTGCCTTTCCATGTGGCCTTCCCCTTCCCCCATCTCTAGTCCAAACCACTCCCTCAGGTTCTCCCTATTGTCTCTGTTATCCTAACTCCGCCCTTGTGCCACCCCCCTGTTCCCCAAGATAGGGACTGTGAAGCCCGGAAGCTCTCTCTCTGCCTTGGAGTTCAGCCAGCCACCAGCTTCTCTCTCTCTGGGCTCTAGCCATGTGCCAGCCCTCTGCCTATGGGGGCTGGCACGTGTGCTGGTCCTAGGCCTTGGAGAGTTAGCATGGAATAAAGACCTGCTGCAGTCTCCATGCATGGAGAGCCTTCTCGCCTCCTTTACCGCCACCGCGTTGTTGTGAGCCGACAATTAACTGAGATAGCTCGGGCTGCCGAAAGGCTGCGGGAAAGTGGTTCTCCCACTCTCCCTAGGAATGTCCTGCGGCGCTCTCAGGAAAGTTGCGGCCGGCCATGCCACCGCAAGAAAACAGGCACAACAACAAAATATCTTAAAAGTCATCTATTGGTCCATCTATCTACTTCTAAATATCAGCAGGGGAAACAAAAAGTTATTTTGTCATAGAATGCAGAAAGCACTTTTCTCCTCCTTGCTGCTAATGCCACAATTATTATACTGAGATTACTGTATGATTCAAAGTGGGACACATGAAGCAACTTTCATACTGAGTAATATTTAAAATATTCAGGAGATTATTTTCAGGCTCTTCTTTCTTCTAAATACACCCTGGAGGAAACCTGAAGTAGCCAGAATAAATGAAATTCAGACAACAATTATTACCTGTTCTGCCTTTTTTTTTTTTTAATTCTTCTTCATTCAATGACTGGAATGGACAAATGTAAGCTGTAATTCACACATCTCACTCAATATTAGAACATACATCACTTTTGGTTACAATTCTGTAAACTTCTCAGGTTTTCAGAATTGAACCTACTGTGCAAAGCCCCACTGAGAAAAGGGGTTATTAGAAAATACTTATCATTTTCATGAAATATCATTCATATAATTAGTAGCTATTTATCATTTTTCAAAGACTAGGCATAGCTACTGAACCCTGAGGAACTGCATTCCATTTATGGCTTTACTTCAGCACAATAATAAACACGTGGGATTGAATTCCATTATCCTTATCTAATCTAATAGAGCCTTACTCTGCAAGCAGGCACACCCACTCCAGAGACATACAGGGCAAAAAATGTGTAAGACAACAAAAGCAAGGATGGAAGGATCTCACCTTTGCAGAATCAACCTTCGTGGTTATTCAGATGCGTGCTTTCACAACGCGATAGGCGCGATACGCACCAATGTCAAACCAACAACTAAACAAATCCATATTTTATCAAGTACATAAAACGGGATAGAGAACATTCCACAAGACAGATGTGCTTGGCAGCATGGAAGACATGGACAGCATTCCCTGATCTCCCGGGGCAGAGCGGGGTACAGGCCTCCAGCCATAGCCTCTGCATCTGAGGCCTCATCAGAGAAAAGCTCTTCCCAGAATTTCAGTCCTCTCACCTGACTTCATTAGAGCCCCACTTGTGTGTGTAAGCCTTTTAAAGTACATTTCTGATTCCTACTCTGTCTCACACTTATGTGAATCCAATTTTATACGCACATCAGAAGATCCTGGGCTAGGAAGTAAATCACATGGTGAGGAACCATTAAAGAAAACAACATAAAACCTGCCAATTGGGATACAAACAATCCATTTCCCCCGCTCCCCACAGTATATTCAGGGCTTGCCTTAAATACACACCAGAAGATTTATGGTCAAGACCTGAATTTTGACACTGAAGGCTCTGAGCTGAAGCTAACCAGCCCTCCATTCCCAGTGCTATGATTACTAAGAAATCTTAGTGTAGATGTACAGATTGCACAGGCAATGTGCCTCTCCTATCATCCCAACAGGGTTCTTTAACATGAATTACAAATTGCACTTCCTTAAAGGCTTATTGTGCTTTTACTATAGACACCACCAGAGATGGTTTCAGGGATATATATTTTTGCCTTTCATAAGAACCTAAAGACCTGCAATGAATTAATAAATTGCTTGGATTTTAAAAAATCTGAAATATTGCCCTGACAATATTTCAAGCTGGCTGGGACTTGACTGATGGATTAGATGGAAGGTAGATAGAACACCTACGTAAGATTTAAAAATCTGTAGTAACACCCAACTAAGTACGTTATCTCTTTTCTCACTCTCATACAAAGGTGAACAGACATTAGCTCCCAACAAAGAAACTTAAAATTTCTTTGCAAGAATAATGACTATGGTGAGTCAAAAAATATTCCCTGGAAGGAGTATCAATACAAAAGTGTAACCGGGACCTTCTTGTAATTGTGAAAAAAGTATTTGATTCACATGGCCAGAGAAACATCTGTACAATAAAAGCAATGTAAATTCACGTGGAAAATTGTGCAGCTTTAACAAGCGAACAGCTGATACTAACTCAAAAAGAGATTTTTAGTGTCCTTTTTTAGGGTAAACAGACGTAGGATCACTGACACAACCAGGCTGGCTCTAATCTAATCTTCCCCACTCCTTGCTAATGACTCAAGATTTAAGATAAAGGCCAGGTGAGCTTTCATACAAACCTACAGTCCTTTGCCACACAAGGACATGCATTTCACCTTCCTGACATCAGAAGCACCAGGCCTTCTCTGCAGTAGAAGCACTGGCCCTTCCCAGGCTTTGTTTACCACCACTGCTGTGATCTGTATTACAGCTGCTGGAATGTCCTCACACATTTGCAGCACACGCTCACTCCGTGAGATGTGAAATCGGTTTTCAACCAAAAAAAAGGGTGAAGGAAAGGTCAGATGGAGGTGTGCTAGTCATTCAAAACTTAAACACCCCTACAGGAAGAAGCTTTTTGGTGCTAGCGGCACTCAGGAATTTCTGGGGTTTTCCCAAGCTTGGAAAATCAAGGTAAAATGACACTATTCTAGGCAGTGTTACTCTGCTATCCTAAGCAATGTTAATTAAGCCACATCTCCCTGTAAGAACATGCTTTCTCAGCAGAACACAGATATTTCAGGGCAGAAATGTTTCTGTGTGAGACAAAAATTTGCAAGGTGACAGATGACAGCCTTGCTCATTTAAGTCACTGGAGGATCCTTGTAAAAAAATTATTTTAACACAGTCTGGAAAGATACAGAAGGAAACACACAGGGGTACTTTGATCATAACCCTTCACAAGAAAGAAAGAGGTATTTTACTTTATTCCTCAGCTCCTGGCTACAATTCATACCACTCACATCCCACTGGGCTCGTGTCTTCAATGGGCCAGTGGGAGGCCTGGGAATCAGCCCTGGGGCTCCAAGTAACAACAGAAACTGCCTTTCTGTTAAACAGTCCTGTATTTTTCTACTAATGTAACAATTTTGTCTGAAAAGTTAAGCCGGTAATTTCTGCTTCCTTCTTCTGTAAAATTGTCTTTGAAATAAAAATCACAACATGCCTTAATCCTTTAATCTGTCAATGAGCCAGACTACTGATCTATCAGAAATGTATCAAAGGTGCATGATTAATATGTTTTTCTGAGATCAATAATAAACTATTTTATTTGCCATAGTGAGCTCATACATGCTATAAGAGGAAGCCAGCACTTGATTAAAGATATTTCATTGAATCATCAGGTTTGGAAGAGACCTTCAAGATCATCTAGTTCAACTGTTAACCCAGTACCACCATAATCACCCCTAAACCACATCCCCAAGGGTCACTTGGGGCACATATCCAGATGCCTCTTTAACACTTCCAGAGATGGTGACTCCATCCCTGGGCAACTTATTCTAACGTCTAACACCTCTTTCAGTGAATTTTTTTTTTTTTACTATCTAATCTGTACCTCCCTGATGCAAATTAAGGACATTTCCTCTCATCAAACCTCCTTTCAGGTAGTTGTAGACAGTGAAGGGCTAAAAAACTCCTTTGGGACTTTTAATGCCATCACAAAAAGAGCAAACTTTAAGGTGTTCTTTTGTAGAACAACAAGCAATTTACTGAAGTTAATGTCTTTAACTTATGACAAATACTGTACCATATACAAAAGATGTGCCATAGGATTTGATAGTTCGATTTTTTTTCCTTCTAATACAAAATCCTAAGAGTACTGACAGAAATAGTAACTTTTTTTTATCCAGTAGAAGGAACACCCAAATTAAAAAAACCTAAAACCTAAACCCCACCCCACCCCAAAAAACCCACTAAAAAAAAAACCTTAGGCTTCAAGGTATTCCCTATTTTTTGATTATCAGTGTCTCAACCTAAAATTACAGAAACACCACATTCTGCCGTGGATGCATTACAATTCTTAATAGCCCTGACAATTTAAAATAAGGAATCATAACTCAAATACATACATGCCTTGCAAATAATTTCCATTCCACTTCCATCTGTTCATCTACGGAAAACCACAAAAATATCCTTTCTCTCACAATCAAAATGAAAAATACACATCCTCTTTCCACACCCTGCCCCTGTGGGATACCACAGCTTCTGTGAAATCGGGAGACCTTGCTCACACCCCAGGAACAGTGCATGCTCCCTCAGTCCGAAGGGTGAAGATGTGGAGGTGTGTCAGCAGCAACCTAAATAAATATCTTTCAAGTTTTCATAAAAGGAAATGGAATAAAATGATGTGGAAAACCAGTGACTGAGCCCAGTCTACAGTGACCTCTCCCGCTTACAAGGCTGTTCTTCATACACCACTGCAGTCAGCAGTGCAGTCTAGTCCTCACTGTAGCCAGCCAAGGAAAATTCTTCCACTCTCCTGAGAGCCACCGAGAATCCTCCCGCAGCTTGTGAAGTGTTTTCTCACATACTTGGTGTTTGTAAAGAGCTCCAACTGACCATTATATCCTGAGGACAAAGTTGCATCATATGAACTAAACATGGCCACGCTAAAAAACCCAGCGTAATTCCCTATCTTCTCTGGCCCCAGCTAGGGAGCTCTGGGTGGACATAGAGTGATGGGGAAGAAAATGTGAACGTGATGGCTCAGGAAAGAGCTTGTGAGTACATATATGAAATGAAAGAAGGAAAAGCACAACTTCCCACTTCAGAAGGCTGCAGAAAGACACTGAAAAGTCAAGGTATAGTTGGCATGAAGGTTTCCAATTATAAATGTAACATGACTTGCTAAATCTTATTTAGGAGCACAAATTATTTACATATTTAATGAAAAATAAGATACAATGCAACACATTTTTAACCCTAATTAGAGAGAGTTTTACTTCACCAGGTGATATTTAACATTTCTATTCAATCTCAATCAAGTATTTGGATAACTAGAGCCACACAGCAGCAAGATGACTTCTTTCTTTCGAATTCTGGAGGCAGTTGGTATCTGTTTGTGCATCTACGCCAACAGCACTGGCAGCAGATTGCTGTGGGGTAGGCAGGTGCTGGGCACTGCTTCCCAAATCAGCACTGCCCACATAGACAAAGACAAATGTTTCCCATCCTGTGCTGTTGTGGTGCTGAGCCCCTCCAAGGTGGGCTGACAGGTGGGGTGGACCGTGCCAAACTGTGTGGGATGATTGTCCTCTGGAGATGACAGCAAGCTGGACAAGTTTATTGGGACACCAGTGGCAGGCTGCAGAGTGACCAGTGGGCATCCTGGGGAGAAGCTCCACAAGATGGCAGAGCAGATCCAGCTAACCCTAGAATGCAGGGTTTCTGTCCCCAAATGCCCCCCTGCACCAGCTGTGATTGCCCCTTCCCTTCTGTGAGGCTCTGCCAGCTCAAAAAGCAACAGAAACCCCTTTCTGTTCCTCCCCCACTGCCTTCTGGTCTTCTACCAGAGGAGCGAACAACTCGGGGCTCACTCACATTAATACCACAGTGCCACCACAGCACTCCAGCTGCACAGGCCGACACAGGCCACAGCGGATGACTTTGGTCACTACACTAATTTCCTTTACAGCCTCTCTTGGGCATCCACCCTCTCTTGTCTGGGGTCCTCCACGGGCTGCAGGGGGACATCTGTCTCACCGTGGTCTGCACCACAGGCTGCAGGGGAATCTCAGCTCTGGTGCCTGGAGCACCTCCTTCTTCTCCTTCTGCATCGACCTTGGTGTCTGCAGAGTTGCTTCTCTCACATATTGTCACTCCTCTCTTCTCCAGCTGCAATTGCTCCTGTGCAGTAACTTCTTTCCCTTTTTAAATAGATTATCCCAGAGGTGCTACCACCATCACTGAAGGGCTCAGCCTTGGCCATCAGCAAGTCCATCATGGAGCCGGCTGGCATTGGCTCTGCTGGACATGGGGGAAGCTTCTGGCAGCTTCTCACAGAAGCCACCCCTCTAGCCCCTCTGGCCCCCCAGTCCCCCGCCATTGCTACCGAAAGCCTGCCCTGCAAACTCAATACATTTTTGTAGAGGATAATTCTGGGGTTTCTTTGAATTGACTTTCCAATTTCTTCTGGCAAAATACATGTTTTTACTTTCCTCCCCCCTCCCACCACATAAGTAAATAGGCTGCCAAGTTTAATTCCCATACTTTTTTTTTTTTTTTTTTTCAATGGACTCTTTTGCCTGGGCTGATTTGCCTGACTTTTCAACCAACAATGTATTAACCTTTTCTTTCTGGCATCTTAGCAAGTGAAGCAGCAGCGAACAAAACAGCGTCTTCTGCTAACCACCTACATTTTCATTAAGTGCAGACATAAGTTGTTCATTCATATATAAATTTTTGCTGTCATTGACATAGCAAAAGTGATGAACTATGCCCACAATGCTACTATTCAGATGTGACAGACATCAAACACATTTGTACATCACTATTTTCTAACTTAAAATGAGGTACAACTTCAAGAAAATACATAGGTGGATATATTTCTCTCTTTTCTGTTATCATAAATCATGTTAGCAATTTGTGGCAGATAAGTTTTACCAGTAAGAATGGAATCACTTCACAGTTGTAAGCAGACACCTTATCATATCTTTCTTTTCCATTGCTTTTGTATTTTTCACCTCAAACCATCTTAGCACGGGAAATACATTAAAAAAAAATAGAAAGAAATTATGCCAAAAAAAGGGTGAGTAGCTGCCAGCTGGAAGCAGCGTGTAAGCATTAAATAACCATCCTGTTACAGAGGGCACAGATCCAGGGAAGACCAAAAATGAAGACCATTATACTGTAATCAAGAATGAATCCCACTGGCAACTAACAGCAGGGAGACAGTACATCTGCTAATTCTGTTTACCAACACTTCCTCATAAAAGAACCTGGAAAATTTGTCTGCTTGGATGATGAGCTTTAATAAAATCAATTAGGGATGGCATACATTCAATTCTGCAAATGCCGAGCAGGAAATACGTACCACCTCCAAGACTTTTCAGCCCTCCCTAATGGAGGGCATGTGGACTCCAGCAAATTGATGCCTATAGAAAAGCAGCAAGTCATAGAATGGTTTGGGCTGGAAGAGACCTTTAGGATCACCTAGTTCCAATCCCCCTGGCAAGGCAGGGACACCTTCCACTAGATCACGTGCATCAAAGCCCCATCCAGCCTGGTCTCCCCAACACTTCCAGGGACGGGGCATCCACAACTTCTGTGGCAACCTGTTCCAACAACCCTCACAGAAAAGAATTTCTTCCTAATATCTAAACCCACCATCTTTCGGTTTAAAGCCATTGCTCCTTGTCCTGTCACTACATGCTCTTTTTAGAAAGTCCCTCTCCAGGTTTCTTGTAGGCACCCTTCAGGTACTGGAAGGCTGCTCTAAGGTCTCCCCTTCCCTTCCCCAGGCTGAACAACCCCAATGCTCTCAGCCTGTTTTCACAGGAGAGGTGCTCCAGCCCTCTGATCATCTTCATGGACATCCTCTGGACTTGCTCCAACAGGTCTGTGTCCTTCCTATGCTGAGGGCCCCAGAGCCAGACTCAGTACTCCAGGTGGAGTTGTAAAAGAAAGTCATAAAAGGTGGAGTCTCACTTCCCTCGACCTGCTGGCCCTACTGCTTTTGTTGCAGCCCAGGACACATTTGACTTTCTGGGTTGTAGGTGCACATTTCTGGCTCATGGCCAGCCTCTGATCTACCAGCACCCCCAAATCCTTCTCCCCAGGGCTGCTCTCCATCTGTTCATCCCCAGCCTGTACTGATACAGAGAGATTGCGTTGACTCAGGTGCAGGACCTTGTGCTTGGCCTTGTTGAACTTCATGAAGTTCACAAGGGCCCGCTTCTCGAGCTTGTCCAGGTGCCTCTGGATAGCATCCCTTCCCTCCAGCATGTCAACCACACCACACAGCTTGGTGTCATCAGCAAACTTGCTAAGGGTACACTCGATCGCCCTGTCACCAACAAAGATGTTAAACAGCGCCAGTCCCACTACTGACCCCAAGGAATGCCACTGGCCACTGGTCTCCACTTGGGCATTGAGCTACTGACTGCAACTCTTTGAGTTGAGAATCCAGACAATTCCTTAACCACCAACTAAGCCATCCGTCAAATTCACATCTCTATTTTAGAGACAAGAATGTTGTGAGGGACAGTGTCAAATGCTTTGTACAATTCAACATATACATCCAGCAATTTATGCTCACAAAACATGAGTTCTAGAGCACAGATAAACTTAATTTCTGACAGGTGACAGCCTCAGCCTGGAGCTGACTGTGAGGCTGAAGTCAGTGGGCTGAAAGAGGACAGAGATGCCACTGGTGGGTGACAGTGCTCCTGGTAGGGTGGTCTCACCACACCTGGCAATGCAGTGCAGCCTTGGCTGCCCCTGTCCCAGCAAGAAAGGCAGAAGACTCAGGTTGTTGAGAAGTATTTTAGACCAACCTTTGCTAAAGGAGAAGCAAGTTTATCTACACCAGGTTACCATTTGTCCAATCTGTTAGAAAGAAGCTCATATCCACTGTAATTCATAGCAATGCTTTACTGCTCCTACTGTCAGGAAACGTTCACTAGTATCTGATACAAAACCACCGTAATGTAATTCAGAAAACTGCTTTGTCTTGATCTCAGTGAACACAAGGAATAGCTGCAGGACATCGGCTTTATAGAACATTTTTTATTCACCTGAAGTTTTCTATTTCCCTACAGCAATTCCTTTTTAAGACCATCTTCTGGACTCTCTTCAATTTCTCAGAAGTCCTAAACAGAACAATTTTTAATTTAGGCTTTTTCAGTAAAACCAGAAAAGACTCTGCCAGTGCCTTACTCAGTTCTCATCTGAACAAGGTAGTGCCTGGGAATTAAGGAATCATTTCATCTCTCTGGCTCCTGGAACCCAGCATCTTTTGTTTACCTTGAAATGCTGGATCCCAGAAACCACTGGCGCTAAAACATTTTTAAAAACACAAATTGGAGGAGATACAGAGGAAATCATCATGTAACACTGTGGACCATCACCTCTCTAATACACCACACTTTTAATGTTAAAGGCATCAATGTTCAGCCAAGTATATTGTAAACCTAAGACTCTGTGACCTGTATTAACAGCAAGTCCTGCTCACAACTGAGCAGTAATATGCATTACCAGATTGCTCAGAATGAAAAATCATGTAATGAGAAAAACCATAGGACATCACAACTTCATAGAATGGTTTGGACCGGAAGAGAAATTAAAGGGCATCTAGTCCCCAACACCCTGCCATGAGCAGGGACACCTTCCACTACACCACGTTGTTCACATACAGAAAAGGGCTCTCTCTAGAAAGAGCATAAGTCAGGGAAAAATAGTCTCGAACTGAAGTGACAAGCAAAGACACTTTAGAAAAAATGGATAGAATAAACAGAAGATTGCCAGAACCTAGCTAGTATTAGACAACATTGTAATGAAGAATACAATCAGCATGGGGAAGAACCAGCATCAGCAGAAAAAGCTTCTTTATCTTGCAACAGGTCTTTGATCCAGTCACTGAAGATGTGATAAACACAGTCCGTTGTTCTCAGTAAAAAAAAAAAAAAGGGGGAAAAAAGAGAGGATAGAATGATTAAGGATAGTAAGCTAAAGACAGGAATAAAATAGCTGGTTTTCTTTGTGAAACAAGACATTGAGTAAGGTTGCACAGCATCTGTGCTGAGATAATACTTGAGAATAACAAAGAAGGGTTAACAGTAAAGTAGTAAATTTTTCAGGGAACATTAACAAAAGCAGATTAAGAAATCTGACCTCAAGGAGATACAAAAGGACTCTATAATGCTGAAAGATTCAGGACTGGTAAAACCATAGATTCTTACAACAGGATACTCTGGATGACGAGGATGTAACTGGAATTAAAAAGAAAAATCCAAATCGCTGAAAGAATAACAACAACAATAATAATAAAAAAATAAAAATTATGTATTTATAGAAGAGAGATCTATCAAAGGCTATTAAAAACAGATATGGCAGCAATGTCTGTTGGTAAGCTGAAGGATGCCAGAACCTGGGAGGACACACAAGGGGAAGCACCTTTTAGCCTGTCCCCAGTTTGTACTGGCTTCCCCAGCTGGGCTGGATGGTGCTCATGTCTCAAGGAGGGCCTAATGCAGAAAGTTCACACCTGCACATATGACACAGTATCATTTGCACAGATACCAAGGAACTGAAATGTTTCAAAATGTCGCATTCCCTACAATACAGAAAAGCCTATTTTAATAACGAGACATTTCTATAGGTCACATTTTTCTCCCATTTTCTTTCCCAGGTCAAATGTTCCCATTCCTTTAAAGCCTGACTGGATACACAGAGATTATACTCAGCGGATTTTAGCCCAAACCTCAAAAATGCTTATATCAACAGAAACACATTTAAATTCTATGAATGTCTCAACATCTTGAAGCTAGCATTACACATTGCTTTTAGCAGAGGTATACAAAAATAGTTTAAACAATATAAAAGTTTAAAAGAGGCTTATTAGAACAAATATCAGAGTTCTGTATACTAAATATATCATCGGAGAAAAGAAATCCATGAGCCAAAAGGAAATAAATTTCATTAACAATGAGCATTAGCTATTATTGCTTTCAAACATCCCAACAGGACAGAGGCAAAACAAACATAAGAGATCGTTCCATTTGCCTTTTTTTAAAATAGGATTTCGTGTGACAAGAACTGGGGAGGAAAATGGTTACTTTCTACAATATAAATCTTCAAAATAAGAGTGAAGAGATGGAGAAGGAAAGACACGGAGAAGGAAAGATATGCCCCATGAATCAAAAAAATTATTGCAGGCATCAGGAAAGAAATAATTTTTAAAAATTATTAAGCTTTTCCTAATGTGCAGATGTAGCAAAACTTTCACTTAAGAAAATAAACACTTGCTAGCTAATGCATGTTTTATTTCAACACACTGCTCAGATATAGCTCAGACTATCTGCTGTGACGAATTCCAGTGATACAATTCCCTTTCGCTGAAGTTAAAGGGAGAGAAGCTGTATCCAACAGCACCTGATATGTCCCTGAAATAATCCAGTCACATCAAGTACACTGTCTAGCAAAAAAAGAAAAAAAAACCTGCTGCTGACCTCTGAATTAAAAAAGAGAAAATATATGATTCATCATACAGTACACATTTTAATTTCTTTGGATTTGACCATCTTTTAAGTTAGATGATGAATTTCAAAAATCACAATACTGACTTTTAAGAAAAAAGTTCCTCATAGCACCAATGTCTAAATGTCTTTTATGTCCCTTTGACCTATCACATTTGTGGTGGCACTGTAACACAAACCTGTTGAATGGTGAGAAAACAGCTAAAAGTTTGAGTTGTTGGCTAATTTTGCGTTCTTATCAGTCTTTTGCCCAGTGTCGACTGACTTGGAGTCTCTCCCTTCATCGCTCAGGGCTGAAATGCACATGTGGCTTCCCTGCTGCCGCAACTGGAGATGGTTTCTGCTCTGATGCCCCTATCTAATTTCCCTAGTTAAAATCTTCCCCCTGCTGACCAGTTCTAATGCTTTTCTGGAAAATTACTAATACTCGGTGTTATTCATAGCACTGCCATTCTGAATAGCAGACACAAAATGGAACATATTGATTCCACTTTTCAGTTTGACGAGACTATCACCGTACTGACAACACCAAGTATTAAAAACCTCCTAAAATTACAAGGTACAGAGGCATAAATAATGTTCCTATTTGCATTTTTTTCCTTTTTAAAAAGGAAATTTTTTTACTTTTTAAATCTTCAGTCATCTGCTGAAGTTCTTTTCTACAACTATGAAAAACAAAACCATACTTAGCTCTCTGCACAGAAACCCAGAATCTCTCAATGCCTTCATCTCAGGTGTGCTATGGCTTCAAAAAGCTCAGCAAGCAAAAAGATCAAGCATAAAATCATGAAGGTTAATAAATCTGCTAGGAAGAGAAAAAAAGTGTAAAATAGGCTTTTTTTCCTCCCCTTTCTGTTTATCAAAGACATAGTCTCTTTGGATTACATTCTGAAGACATTTTTAAAAATTTTTTTCCTTCAGCCACTGATGAACACTTTAGTTTTCTTTTTTCCTTTCAAAGAGAACATAAAATTAATTTTGAAGAGAATAATAATCTCATTTAACAATCCATCTTCACCATGGAAAGTTTCCTATTTGCCACCAGTTAGTGGATTTTTCCCCAAGAAAAAGGAAATTACTCTTGACAAGCTCAGTTATGAATAGTGGCTGGCTTTGCTTGGATCAGAGTTCATAGGAAAAAGTTGTATTCAAGGTAACTTGACTAGACTGTGTTTCAGTAATTCACTGAGCAGTAGCCAGCTTTGCTGAAACAATGGCAGTCCGTTTTCCAGAGTCTGGAACAACAAACAATCAGCTTAACACCCATTCTTGGGGGTTTTGGATGGTTTGGTTTTGATTTTATGTAAAGCAACTATATTTACAAGGGATAGAGGAGCTTTGGAAAGTCTAGCAAACAAGAAAAAAAAAGAAAGCAATGCTTAGAATAATAGTCAGAAAAAATGAACACTGCTTTTAATTCAAAGGAGAATTTCACTACCTTGTTGCGCAGGGAATGTATTCTCTCAGCTGACAGACCAGGTCTGCTGCTTATCCTGAAAGACAGAGTTGCCTTTTCATTCGAGACATGCACCCACCATCCCTGTGATAACTCACAGCCATGTAATACCATCAGCAAACTAGTGAGGGACATGTATTTTTTTGAAAAAGGTAATTTGACTTCAAATAGCCATCTTAAGGCAAAAACCAAAAGCACATTTGAAACAGCTGATGCCTGTTTCCTGGGGCTTTTTTTTTTTTTTTTTTTCACATTTCTTTATTTAAATAATGTGGAATTACAAGGAAGACAATAAAGAATTATTTCCTGGCAGCAGTACTCTTCCTTACTTCACTATAAAGGAAAAAACGGCGAAATGCCCTGAACCCCAACTCAGTGACAACAAATACAGTTTTACAGTTTTCACACTCTGTTCCCTCACATTTTATCCTGGCAACGTTATCTCCCCAAGTTATGAAAAACTGCTCTTATTTTTTCTTTTGAATTTGATTAAAATCCACCACAAAAAGGCTGAAGAAATCAGCTTTCTGAAGGACTCCCTCTGACCATCAGTATCCCTCAGATGTCTGGGGTTATTTCTATTTGGTTTCCAGTTCATTAAGGTGCCCAGATGCCTTAGAGCATGTGGTTTGAATCCATCCTTGTTTCAGGGAACAGAAGCCATTAGTCCTCCCACTGCACTAAGAAGCCAAACTCGCCAACTCTTTTGATTGCAGTTGCTTATCTATCTGGCAAAGAAGCCAATCTGTCACCTCATTGTCTGAAGCCCCTCATCCTTTCATAACTCTTCAGGAAAAAACGAGAAGGGAGGACACCTAAACTGAGTCTGGAGCCTCCATACTAAAACTGTTACTCTAATAGAAGCTACTGGTATGCCGAGATTCTCTCAACACAATCCACTCTTGCAAAGAAAGTCTTTAAGAAAAAGGAAACAGAAAAGCAACTGTAGCAATACCTTTTATGCCAAGAGGGAAAATCTGATTTCTGGAATATCTGACACCTGAAGAGCACTCCTGAGGGAAAGCACAGCAGCCACTTGCCAGGCAGGGCCAAGCAACCAGAGAAAATATTTCAATCCATCTGCCAACACAAACCTATGGCATTTGGTTGTTTTTGGAGAAACACAAACACCCATCTCTACATCATAGGAGCATACTGAAGCAAACAAAGCAAGAATAGACAGCACCTGATTTTTAGGCAGACCATTCCCCAGTTCAGTTCTGTTCATTCTGTAACGAGACAGAAACAAAACCGAAATTTACACCTGTGTCTTTCATCTTCACTGCTGTACTAAAGGTTCTTTCCCTGCTGGGTGGGCTGGCTGGGAAGAACTTCCCACCTCCCCAGTGGGACAAGCAGCCCAGTTGTGTCCACAGGACATTCCCATCCCATGTGTCCCCCAGCTCCAGGGACATGAGCCTTGGTGCCAACCAGAAAGGAGAAAGCACATGGTGCTCCCGCAGACCCTGGGGTCCCTGAGAGCTGGGACCAGGATGAGGCACAGGACTGTACTCTGTAGGGTATAATAAAACTTAAAAACGTCAGAATAACTAGGATAAACTAAGTCTTGAATACGTCTGGGCACTAATGTCCCTTTTTTCCACAAAATGCCATCTCTGCTTCCACACAGTTTCAACATAAACTACTTCAGTCCTAAAAATACAGAATTCCCAAGTGTGACCCAGCCATCCTGCAGTCAACAGAAGCGTCCACACCACCACCAAAAAATTACATGATAGGAAAATATTTTGTTGTCAGCAAACATCTAAGGCCCAGGACAGCCTTGGATGCTTGTATAAAGACACGTCTATCCCTCACCACGTCAGCTGCGCACCATGGGCAGGCAGTTCTCCTGATTCTACTGCCCTGCGTTCTCCTTGCTATCCACCACCTCAGAGCTTCAGCTTTGCTTTAGCTAGGAAGTTTTAGAGATCAGGATCTCTGCTTATTTCACTTTGCCGGCAGCTCTGTCAGCCAGAAAACTTAGGTATAAACCACAAAAAGGAAAGAGGAAGGAGAATGACAGACAAGGAATAAAATGGGCTAATAAATTCAGTTTTATTTTCATGGGTTGTCAGTTCCTGCAGGTTTTGACACCTACGGAGTGAAGTGAGTCTCTGACTGCTTGAAATTACATTATCATGCCACAGCCTGAACACATTCAATATGCTGGCAGTAAGAGGAGGGCTGTCTCTCTTTGCCCTTCCTCTGTCAGGAGGAGTAAAAGGTTCTGCAGTTTCCTTCCCCATCCTACTGCCAATAAAAGAGTTTTCATTTAAGGTGGTTAAAGCATAACACAACAAGGAAGAGAAAACAGGCCTAGTCCTAGCAAGGAGTGTACTTAGGAGGTTTTATAGTATGGTTTTCTAGGGACAGCTACCATGATTTCATTAGACAAGTCTTCAAAAAATTGTTTATTAAACATAATTTCAAAAAGTCTGACTCCTACTTTTAAATACACACACACTATTATATTTTTAAGACAGACTATTTGCTGGTCAATTCCCCATTCTCTGTTATTTATACCGTGTATAAACTGTAACTTTAAAAATATTAATTTTAAAATTTGTACTAGCAGAAATTGAAAGCATTCCTTTTTTTCTGGATGATAAAACATTCCAGTTCTAAAAATCATTGTATTCCAACTTAAGACAAACAAAATATCAATCAATAACTAGTTTTACTTGATGACTATTGAACACTGCTTTCAGGTTCATAATGCCCAAAATGCTAGACTATGCACTGAAGATAACATTCATATCACACACAGATCCTCTTGTTTTCATTCACCTGAAATAGTTATTTGTCAGCTAATTATCTTGTTATGTCTTGTTTTCCTTCACCTGAAATAGTTATTTGTCAGCTAATTATCTTGTTATGTCAAGGCATGTTATGTCAGCCCTTATTGGGAATCATGTAATCTCCTCAGATGTGTCTTCCTGTTACTTTCACATTAACAAAGTACATGAGAACTGAAAATGAAAATATTCAACTCGAGGCTTGCAAAAATTATCAAGCACTTGAAACTCACCCATACTGAAACGACTGTAAATCAAAACAAAGAGACTTCACATTTCTGAAAAGTGTGCACTGAAACAAATGTTTAAACCCACTATTTTAAGGATTTTTACATCTTCTCTTTTGGTATCTTTACTATCACAGTGCACAATGTAAAATTGTGGAAGCAGTTCATACTTTAAATGCATTTGTATCTTAGCTTTTAAAGATAAATTTGAGAAGAATCATGACAGTGTTAACAATTAATAGCTTCAGCATCAGTTTGGAACATACAAAAATTAATTTGATTGGCAGAGATGTAAGACAACAAAGTCTTAGCCACTATGGCATATACCCAAGAACACTCAACTACTTTAAAGTCAAGAAACAACACATTCAGCTAGAGATGTCTATAATTGTAACTGTCTTATATAAATCACCTAGTAGTAGAATTCACTTGTAAGCATGTAATTATAAAGTTTGCTTTTGAGTCACCCAGAGCAGAAATCAATTTCAGAAAATCAGTACTGGGTATGAGGAATATTTACCATACACACAGGACCTTTCTCTGGGTACCCCTGAGGCTTCAGATAGCTACTGATCAGATGTTTTCTGATGAAGAGGTGTTGCTTTGGTAATTAACAGCCCTTGAGGGCTACATAGTTGTACTTTTAAAAACAGAGTAGAGTAGAATATTTCAGTTGGAAGGGACCTACAAGGATCATCGGGTCCAACTGCCTGACCTCCTCAGGGCTGACCGAAAGTTAAAGCGTGTTGTTAGGGGCATTGCCCAAATTGCTCTTAAACACTGACATGCCTTGGGCATTGACCACCTCTCTAAGAAGCCTGTTCCAGTGCTTGACCACTCCCTCTGGGAAGAAATGTTTTCTAAAATACTTCCTTTTTGGATCCATATAAACTTATTCACAACAATGACCAGCAAGGACTTCCACAGCTTAATTACATGTTGTCCAAATCATCGCATCTTTCTATTTTTAACTGGATCCAGCAATTACCTATTCCAGTTGTGACCTTCTATTAGTCTTACACTGAAACAGCCCACAAGCAATCATCCTTGAGGCCACTTTTCCATGCCTCCTGAAAATCTGTCTTCTTGTATCTTTTCCCTTGTTTGCTTCTTCCTTATTTGAAGAGTCCTAACCTTTGTCATTCCTCATATGGAAATTATTTTATCATTGCTCCTACCCATTTTTGAGTATTTTCCGGTTCTTTCAATCCCATTTACGGAATGGGAGGTCCCAAATGTCAAATGAAAGCAGTCAAGTGCAGACACACTGGAGATTTATACACAATGAAGTTCTCTGTATTGCTCTCTATGACTTTTGGTTTGCCTTTTTTGACTGCTACTGAGAACCAAGAGGGTGCTATGGTAGAACCACCCAACACACAGAGAAGATCTCACTCCTAAGCCAGCAAAAGGCTTGTGAGAGTCCATCAGTCTCTAAGCAAAGTAAGGATTATCCCCTGCAAACTGCTTTCCCCCCTTCACTGAAGGCAAGGCTGGCTTTTATCCCTGGGCTGCACAAGAATCCTCTTTTCTGTTCTTGTTCAATGATCTAAAAATATATCTCCTGAAAATATAACACAGACATACCCTTTTCTCTTATACAGTTTACATGGCCTTAAAAAGCTGGCATCAATATATTAGAATCTTTGTTCTGTGGTTGGGATTTTCCACTCTACAAACAGCATCATCCTATAGAGAAGCTAGAGAAAACTAGTTCCCCAAGCTACCACAACACATAAAACCCAAAAAGGAACCCAAAAGAAAATATCAAGAGCTGTCCTGTATTCACGCTCAGAAAGGCACAAATAAAAAACTTGGCAAAATCAACCATAAAGATGAAGATTCATCATTTCAAACTTAATAGCAAGGCCCTTTAATAAAAGATCATAAGTTCTTAGGTATACAAATGTCTTAAAAAGCACTACCGAGACACAGTATATGGTAAGACCATGTAATAATGTTACATTTAAATAAGATTGTGGGGCCTTAGTGCTTGGACCTCTACTGCTACTTAGTTTCCAGTTTCCCATGCAGTTCCTTAAAATTTCCCACAGCCAGACCGCTACATTTTCAGACCTCTACAATGCTGCAAGAAAAAAACCTTACCTTTTTGCATTCTGAAGCAATATATTGTTGTTAAACTGTGTCCTGTCTCCACAAAAAGGAGAATGGCAGTACAGAATGGTATCATTAAAATAAAAGCATGGTATTAATCTTACATTTGCTATTAATATAAGTATGTATTATGAATTATATGAAAGGTTTTAGTGCTGCAATCTTAACCAATGCTATATTGCTTATTTACTATGTGCAATTGACTCAGACTACTGAATGAAAACAGATTAGGAAGGCACATTTTCTTGGTCTTGTATAAATGCATAACGCTGCAATGTTTGGAATGCAAACTCCGCAGGGGAACATTAAAAAAATGCTGGTTTGTAAATTAAAGCCACTGAAAAGTAAATGTCAGCCATGAAAATATTTCCTTTAATATTATGTTTTATAAGTTGTTTAATCAGTCCCTCCTCCAGCTGAGGTCTGAATTACCATTACCTTTGTGGTTCAATAAATTATTAATACAAAACGGGAGAATCTAACGGGAAAAATGGTGCTTTAGAGCACACACAATAGATGAAGAGCTGCAAAAATGGGCCAGAAATTTTGCTGTAAAGAGGTAATGCAGTAAAAGGGAACAGCTGGAGACTATTAAAAGCACTCATTAGAGTGAAGAAGCAGCAAATTGTTCTAATTGGGTCAGCTGACAGGTGGCTGTGGGCAGCCCCGTCCCAGCCGCAGGGATTGGTGCTACTGTGTGATCCCCAAACCAGATCTACAGCTGCAAAGCTGCACTGCAGCACATCCAGTGACCAATTCAAACCACTTCAGCACCATACATAACACAGGCAGTAAAATGACTACTGTGTGCATGGGGGTTTGTCAGGGAAAACACAGGGTGCATAAAATGTTTAGCCTCTTAACTACAGCTCGGAACCCAGTAAGGGAAAAACGTTCTTTTTAATTTATATATTCAACTCCCTAATATCTGGTATGCACTACACAGACAAAGGCAAATAATTTTAACCTCTGCACGCCTCAGATTTCCAATCTAAACAATGTTAGCTAAGTTATCAGAGCCTCCCCAAAATTTCCCAGGTTCAATCAACAGGCGCTTGTAGCCCTCTTGTGAGGTCCTCAACAGGAAAATCAGTCATGAACCCTCTATGCCCTCACTGCACCTATCTGTGGGCAGGCAGCTCTCTCCCTGCCTTTTTTTTTAATAGAGAAACAGACTCATGAGAGTGACAGTCAGACGATGAAGGCATGGGCTCCGTACCATGGTCTCTTCTGGAGGCCACTTCTCTGGCAACTGAAAAGCTTCAAAAGACTTAGCTGAAGTCATGAAGGAGAAAGCTCAATGATGACAACTGATGACAACTACTGATGACAATTCATAATACAATTACCCATGGTATTACGCAGATAAACACACGGAATAAGATAGCCAGCTGCTGTGAGAAAACCAGTGCAATTGGTAAAATAATATTTTAAATTGTAGATAGAAATTTGAGGATATAAATAATAAAACTGGTTAAATATATTTAGTGAATATTCTTATATTAATGGAAACCATGGAAGTCATAAAAGGAAATTCTCAATATTCAGGAATAAAAAAAGTTGTTCTATGGAGTTTATCCATTCAGCTTTCTCTATAATTTTGTTTGAAATTTATGAAATCAACTAAACAACATTAGTTTAAATATTTAGCCATAAAAGCTAATGTTGCAAAAGGAACGTTTTTTCCCCTATTATAAGAAATTTGATGTGAAAGTTCCCTGACATCACTTGAATTTTACTTCCCTCCTTTGCAGTAATCCTAATGCACTTTTAACAATTGTTTTAACATTTCATTTAAAAGACAAAAGGACAGATGCTCCTTTATGGAATCACTTGCATGAGTAATCTTTAACATAAATGAGGCTGAATATTGTTAGAATATTTTTAATTTTTACTGAGAAAAGCACATTTATTTTCAGAGATGAAGTTGAAAGACTATGCAGAGCCACACAGAGATGCCATGCAAACTTAACTGCTCATTATAAGGAAAATCTGAAACATTCTATAGGAAGGTGACAAGTTCTTATCTTACTGAACGATTTTTTTTAAATTCAAAGTGCCTCATTTCTGATATATTAGCTCAGAGATCTTTTACCGGAGTGAGCTAGGAGCCATGATATTCATGCACCTAACAGATCAGAATCCCATGTAACCAGATTCCCTGCATTTCAGGCAACAGCACACAGTCCATGCTGCTTCACACACTCATTCAGCCTTAGCAGTCTTAGATCAAAGTTTTACCAAGTATAAGAAAAGATGGAAACCCTATACATGCCTTTTTTTATATTTGATGTCTCACACTGAAGTTGTAACAAATACTAGGTAATTACAAACAAGCCTTCTGGAAGGAACAATTTTAATATCAAGCTTTAAAACATTAATAGTAGTCCCTCTTCATCAGGGATGCTTCCAACCTTCTGCACTTCCAAGCCCTGAACTAAATCGCATCTCATGCATATTTGTCTTTTGCTTGATACCTGCAGCACTCACATGTGCACTGATAAGGGTTGGCTTGCTTTATTGAAGTATATTTACTCTAAGAACTCTAGTTCAAGCTGAAACACATTCACTACAATGAATTTAAATTAACTTTTGTGAATTTATCTCATCTTACAGGACCATAATGTAGGGTTGACAGTCACACCGGTGTGCTTGAGACTTGACTCAAGGTGCTCACCATTAATTACCTCTCTGCCATACTCCACACTACCATGCTGCCACTATTTATTTTGGGAAGCTTGGAAGTGGTTTCTTCAGGTGGCTAACAGCAACTCACTCCAGGAGAGGAAGTGCCAGGTCAGGGCAAGGAGCTGGTGGATCTGGGTTAAAAGTCTCACACTGCAGCAGCTGCCTCTACTGTATCTGACTCAGGAATAAAAGGCTTGTTTTCTATCCTGACTTTCAATTAAATTTTGGTGAACACAGACATTTACCGAAACATTTAGAACAATTTATCTGACTCCTGAATGAATGGTTGCGTTTCCAGGCACAGAGTCAAAGCCTGAAGCTCTATTCAGAGAAAATTTCAAATGATCAGTGAACAGCAGAAATTTCTGTCTCCATTTCTGACCTTTGCAATGTCAGCAGTTCAGATTTTCAATGTTAAAAAACCAGCATGCAAGGTACTACAAGACTTCAAGATAGTTTGTGTTTTTTTAAACTCCCTTTATTTCTTAAGGATCAGAATTGAGGGGAGGGAATCCTTCCATCAAGGGCATCACAACCCAGAGTTCATCAGACACAAAACCTGATCTTTAAATGCTTTCCCTCCCTTAAGAGCCTGCTTTCTAGAGTGGCTGAGCTCCCACACCTTCACACTGCAGTTTGAGGGAATATGGATGCTGCCCTCACCTTCTCAAGGGCAAAGGCCAGTATTGACAGCTGTTGATGAAGATGCCAGGATGGCCTGGAAAGGTTCCCAGTTGCCCACACAACCTTCCAAGAGATAGGAAGCCAAGAATATCATGGTTGATAAAAGCACAATTAGCCTCTAAGACCCAGTTTCCAAAGATACACACCTTTTCCTACAAACCCGTCTCTTCTGGTAAAAAAGAAAAGTTATATTTACAGTTTCTCCAGTCCATTTTAAGTCTCTAACTGCTATCAACACAAGGCTTCTCGAGTACTCCAGCAATGAGCTCAGTGTCATGGATCAATTCATGGATCAATCAGCAGTTGTGTATTTTCCTAGCTGTTGATCTGAGGCATGATGGAAGAAAAAAAGTAAAAACTCATATCTTCCCCCTGCCTTCACGTATCTGCTCATGGTCAGGCACACCTCACCCCAAACAACTTACGTTTGATATTGTCATCATTGTTGAAACTATTTAATATGCTAAATCTAAGCTTTTACTTAAACAGGCCCCATAAGAGAGTAATGTTTCATGGTGAGTTTTGCATTTAAAAAAATATTAGGGAAGAACTGCAAGAGTTATGAGACCTGCAGTTAGGCCAGCCATCGGTCCTGTGCTGAAGTGGCACACTGCCTCATGCTCAGAGGTAAAATCAGCTGATTACTTTCTTCTCAGCTAGATCAGACAATTGATTTTGCAGATTTCTGAAGCTATGATTCCAAAATCTCCAGTACCTGAATTTTAAGAAATATGCCAGCGGATTTTCTTGCACCACTGAGGAAAAGATTAAAATGCAGGCATGCAGTATATGATGTGGTTGGACAGCTCAAGAATTAAAAATGTCGAACATTCAGAATGCGTGGCTTTCATGAAAATTAATTTCACTGGCAAGAAATTAATTCACATGCCTATATGTCACTGTTACTCTCTCTGAGGAGTGCAAGTGACCACCAAAGTCTGCCAAGGAGAGATGGAAAACAGGTTCCAGAAGCATTTCCACGATTCTAACACTGACTGACTGACAGAGAAAATCAAAATGAAAATGCAAAACCAGTTTTTATTAAGGATGCTAATGGTGCCTCAGATCAACGAACTGCCTTTTGAACAAAATGATTACTGACCTCAGTCAGACTCTTTTTACTTCTTTTTCGTTATAACTTTTGTACTGATCTGTGTACGCATGGATATCTGCATATGCATATAAATAATTAACTTCCTAAAGAACATACCAATGCCAATGAAAACGCAAGGTAATTTCTATTAGTTTTTAAATCAAGACATCGTGAATTCAATCTATTTGTTTCAGTTCTGCTTGAAGTAAAATTTCACTGGCTACAAATATCATGTCTTAAGCTGCACAATCAGTACTGAAATAATACCAGGTTTTACAGAGTCAGTTGTAAGAGGTGCCAATCACTTCACTTCAAATGAGAAGGCACTCAAAGTAAAGTACAGACTCTACCACTCACTTTTAACATTTCCAAAAAAGAAAATGTAGTAGTGTTAAAAAAATAAAGTTGTAGTAAAACCCCCCACCCCTCATTAATTTCCTCAACCCTCTTGTCCCACTCAGAGATGATGAAGCAGAAGTCCATGCACACACTAATGAAAAGCCTTCCAACTCTTCACACCAAGAGGTCAAGACCCGCTCAGCTAACACAGTGAGCTCTTTGGGATCTCTAGGCATATAGCAAATAACAAACCCTTTGCAGTTCATATCTGTATAGCAGATGCCATTAAATTTAAGGCTGTTAGACAGTTACACTGATACCTCTCCCTTCAAGTACTCATAATTTATAAGCTTGTCTGTTCACAGGGCTCTGCATGACAAACAACAGAAGTAAGGACAAAAGAAATCAAAACAGCCCTGTAACATGGAAAAAACCCAACCCTCCTTGGATTCATCTAACTTCAGCTAGGCATGAAAGGTGTTGTGTGGCAGTTGTTCAGAGCTGTGTTCTCTATGGCTCATCACACATCTTGTACTCTACTGCCTCTTCAAAACATCACAAAAACACCCTCTCTTTCTCCTCCAAAAGCCACAGACATCTCTTGTTTTGACATTCTGTCTGGCCTGCAACATCTCATAGCAGACCATCGAGCTGTCCTGTCACTGCTGTTTAACTGAACCCTCTGCAGGTTCGAGTATGGCTGAAGGCTGAGTCCAATCAAACGGGATCTCCATCAGAGAGAGGGCAAGAAGTAATTCCCCCATTTTGCTTTTCTTGGGAGGTGTCTGTGTACATGCACAGAGATCAATATAAAACAAACCAATCACCTCCCAAGTTTCTGTGTTTCTTATTTAGCATTCACTGAACACCTACTGCCATGGGACCTTGGTATGCAACAAAAGCTGGCAGGTGTTATGACAGTTCAGCAGTCATACAAATTTAAAACTTATTATGAATAGCTTATTCAGCATTATTGCCATCATCTTAACCCAAAAAAGACAAAAGGCAACAAAACCAAAGCAAGAACTGAGATTAGAGCCCTGGTATAAAGAACATTAAAAACAATTTAGCAGCAAGAACATTTAGAGACTTGGGCTCACTGAATTGCTCTGTTTCTCAATTTTCCTCTGAGGCTGCACAGTTACAGACAGACTGAACCTAAAAATCTGTGTGACTATTCACAGTGATAAATATAGGCAGAATTATTATATTACTATAACAGTGCAAATCCAACTCAGTGAAAGGACCATAATTCAACGGTGGCAATCTGGAACTTGCTGTCAGCTTATTCAAGATCAAACTGAATTGATTGGCAACACTCTACACAGTAAAGCTGAGCAAACAAAGGACCAGGCAAGAATGACAGAGGAAAAACACAAGATGGAAGATGCCTCTGTCTCCCACTATTCAAGCATCCGGTTTGAGTAACAGCATTACATAACAACGAGGGGAAATTGGTAATTGAATCCTTTTATTTAAACATACCAGGTATCTTTCCTCCTGCCTCATGTTGGGGGTACGGATCATGTGATTCTGTTCTCCTCTCCAGTCTCCAAAACGTCGAAAAAAATAATTGGATAGGAATCGGTTGACAGGATCTCTAATAATATTGATGTACACCGGCTGGTCTCCTCCAAACCTGGTGGGAAGAAAAATGGGTGAATCTCATCACAAGGTTCCACACAGACATGTATCTATTATCTCTCATCTGAATGCTTTGAAATTACTTCCTACAGAAGTTCAGAGCTTTTACAAGGTGAGGAGTGAAACTGAGAACCTTACAACTAGTTTCTAAACCTTTGTAAATGCATGTAAGATCTCTTTAGGGTGAACAGTGAATATGGGACCACATTAAGCTATATGCGTACTACAAACATTTTGGTCGAAAACCATTTTTTACACTATATCAACAGTTTTGCTTCTTGAGTTCTCTCCGTGCTGTTTTCAGATGAAGAACCTTCTGCAGATGAATCAGAGAATGAGCATTTCTTCTTCTCAACACATTTCCCATCTGGGCAGTCGTGTCAGAGCGAGCACCACCCAGCAGTCACAGCTGTAAGGCGGCCCTGGATCACTGTCGCCTGAACAGTAAGTGTAGTAATGTGCAAAGGATTTTCAACTTAATTTGAAAGCTTTTTTCCAAAAGCTTCCTCTGGATGAACCTGCGTGCATATGCACGGTATTTCCAACTTTATATTTGCTGGACCTTGTGCAGATCCTTGTCCCCTCACCCCCAGCCTGCTCCACCGGCTGGATTTGAGGTTATTTCATGGTTATGCAATACCTTATCCCTGTACTGCACTTCATGAACCTTTTTTTTTTTTTAAAGTCAATATGAAAATCCTTGCTTTAAAAAAGAAATTAAGTATCAATCTCAAGTACAGGCAAGTCTAAGGAAAACGAAAGGGTAAAACCAGCTGTGACCAGGCTTGCACATGAGCAAAATATAGCATAGGTACCTACGACTTAGAGATGAGAAGATAAACCAGAGCAACTTCATCACCTTGACTTTACCCTCTCGTATGTCTCCTCCCGGTGCTTAATGACAAACATCTTCAGTTCAATAGGTGGGATACCAAAAGAGGAAAGGAGGAAAAAGAAGCTTGGGGAGGAGTTTGTGATTACACTGTATTTTCAGAATGTTAAAATATTGACTGCATATTTTAGAGCAACACACAGCAGCAGGAGAGCAGGCCTAACTGGAAGAAAAAATGGGAAGCTGCTTACACTGCTCCATGGTCAAAATTAAAAAATTGGAATTCATGGAACAGACTTATGGACTCACAAATTCTGTGAGACAAAGAATAAAATAAAACCTTCCTGGATTGAGAAGTTCATAGGGTAAATTCAATTTGGAATTTTCCTTATCTAAGAACATGGATTATGCTTCTCCCTTCTGTTTCTCCAATTTAGGTGAACAATTCTCACTTAAGCACTAGCTTATGCTTTATTTTTGGCAGCTTGAGGACATAGCCATATTTAAGTATTTAAATGCTATTCTGATGATTTTCTGAGTCACAATTTATATAATTTCTTCTAAAATGTAAAATACTAGATTAAAAGAGAGAAAACTGAAGACACCCTTTAAATTAAAAAACCCCTCTCGGTTTCTCCTCATTTTTTGAGTCAATGAATAACTGAATTTGTATAATAAAAGATCAGGGCTTCTCCTAAATATTAAAGAAGCAGCAAAATTGTTTCAAATTATGAATTCTGGTAAAAGACAAGAAAAATCTCATGGAGTTTAAACCTGATTTTCATTCTGCTTGATTCCCCAGACCCCTAAATACAGTCTGCAAAGGCTTGTCTCATGAATAACTACGTGTATCAGTAATTTCATTGACCTCAGTGTTGCAGGATCACTGCCACAATTTGAAATTGCACAGACAGCATAAAATTTTAAACCAATCCAATTAAAAAGGCAGATGCTCCTTGCTTCCTGATTAACGCACAACCCAGTTTGGACATGGACGTGCAAGTGAAATATCCTGAATTTAGTATCCTGAATTCTTCTCTAAGCTTATCTTCGCTGCTTTTTATCTTTATACAGAAATAAAACCCACATTAAAAAGAAAAGGCATTCCTGCAAATACCACAGGACAATGTGGGCATAAAGCTTCGACAATATTTACTCAAACAGAAGGCTTTGAGTGGATGCCTTGGCCTGGTAGTTTTGAACTAAATTTTTCAAGTGAAATTGCTGGAAACAATAGATTGCATCTAAATTACTGAACACATTATCTTCCCGCTGCTTGATGCAGATAGCAATAATCTAAAGACAGAAGGGGGTGGAGGAGAGCAAAGAAAAGGGGAAGCAGTAGAGACAGTAAGAAGGGATGACAGCAGCAAGTTGTCTTAAGATAAAGACAAAAAGATCACAAGATTCATAGAAGCAAGAGAGCAGGGATGTCCTGCCCCAAGTTTTGTAGAGGATGTTAAACCTAAATGCTCATCAGAAGAGCAAAAAAATCAAAACCAGACAGCTATTAGCTGTCTTGATAGAAATTTTCAATACATACTCTCTTTTCTGAAGTAAAAGGAGGGGTGAGATTGCATAACCAACCCACCGAAGTCCCAGAGCCCATCCTTTTGCTGGTAAGGTCATGTCTCTGAACACAAGAACAGTAAATTTAGGACCAAAAGCCCTGAGAAAAGAGACTCACACAAGCTCATTCATCCCAACAGGACAGCTCTTTCAAGTGAGAGGAACTCCCCTTTCTGAAACGGAGAATTGTGTGTACTCCCCACCTCCTCAAACACACGACAGCTCGAATTTCTGCACGAATTCCTGATTTTCTGCACAATGTAACCAGTTGCTACACACCCAGCTGTGGGTTGCTCTAACAGGCAACAAGCAAGGAATTATTAGAAAAATCAAGTCTGTTCTGGTCCTTATTCAAATGAGCCTTTTTTTTTAAACATGGTTTATAATACTTCAGATTCCAACCATTTGTTTCTGTGGACTCTACTCAGAGTCTTTTATGGAAGCTAAGCAGCACTCACATAGCATAAAAAATCCTAATGGTTAAAAAGAAGAGAAATCAATTACCTTAAGCTATTTAGAGAAGAAAAGGGCAAATCAATGCTCCACTTGTTCAAGTATGTTATGCATATTTTAAGATACCTATCAATCACAACATATTAAATGCTCTCCTGAGTGAAACTTTTCAGATTAACAACACCCACATGAAAGTGCTCTTGCAAAAAAATAGGTATGTGCTCTCATTATACACCACATCACCTTATTTGCACTCAAACACCTATTGTGAAGGATTCAAAATGGGACACACATTTTCTAGGCTTGAGCAGCAGACTTACCTTCTCTGAGTGGGATCATGATTGGATCCCACACGATGAAGCTGCACAAATATTCTGATCTCCAGCAGCACATCGGTGCAACTGGGAAGAGTGGGTCAGGACACCACCACTCCAGCAGAACACCGCAAATGGATACACCAACTCCCACAAGGCTCTTCCTGTACTTAATGTCTCCTGATTTATTTTATATATACTAGTAAATCCCATTAGTTCTAACTGATCTGCTGTTGAAGGTATATTTTTGGAGTCCTCATCAAAAAAAACTATGTGCAAGCTTCAATCTATGATACTTAGCTTCATTAATAATATATTCCCCTATGTCTTTTTTAATAAAATCAAAATATAATAAAGCCTGAGAAGTATGTGAGCTTGCCCCTTCACATTTCTAATGAATTCCAATTTTATTATTTACATGAGCAAAATCTTAATTTAAAACCATTTACAAACCACTTGCAAGTTAGGGGAAAAAAAATGAACCAGAATGATTTGCTTGGCTTTCAAGGTGAAGGCTGTCTTAGCTCCTATTATTTTTCATTTCACTTCAGAAGGCTGCTGCCTTTGCATTTAATACAACAAGCAGAATATGGTTTCTTCATCCTTGCAGGCAAAGCATAGCTCCTCAAGGAAAAGATGACTCCCAACCTACTGTCTGTAAGAACTTTGTCAGCCTCTTACTCTTTAACATACACTGTTTCCCCTTAAACAAAAGGGGTGGTTGCTAGAAATTCAGTATAATGGAAGCAAACAAAAACCAACAACCACCTAATATTAACAGGGACAGGCATATTGTGTCCTTCTAAAGGAAGGACAATTTCCTTTTACAGTGCCATACAACTGAGAATCACATGCTGAGAGTACAACTGCCCAGCAATCTTTACTCATTAATTATGTTACAGCTCTGTTACCTGCCCTGCAGCACAGCTTCTTGGGGAGGTCATGTAAAAGCAGTAACAGAGAACTTTCACCTTTTGAGGACTTGAATAAGATGCAGTTACTTCAACATTTATCTTCTGAAAAAGGTATTTGGAAATGAAGTTTTTATAACATCTTGCATTAGCATGCACCTGTGGCAAAGCAATCCCCTGCACAAAAGGCACCGAGCACTTCTTGGATGCTCCAACCATCCTCCTCAAGGATGAGCTGCAAAGAGGAGTGGGCTGAGGTGCTGCCTGCCTGGGACTGCATGGTATTGCCAGCCTCTATAATCAAGGAGTTTATCTTCTGGCTTTTGTCTGTAGTGCTTCTCTTGTAGCCTTCATGCTTATGCTGTGGTCTGTTTCCAACCTTTTATTTAGAACTGGGAGAGCTGATATAGGGCATTTCTCTACTGATGCACCTATGTCACCTATAGGTTATTTCAGTCATGTTAGTACTGGCATAGCTGAACTGCTACAAGGACTATGTAGAGCAGACTTCAGTTAAAAACTTTGCCTCCATGAAGCCTTTTTCCTTTCTTGCAGAGTACTAACTAGGCTGCCTCTTCCCAGCAAGCTGAACTAAAAGTTATGCCAGCCTGCTTTTTTGTTATTGCTCTCTAGTTTATCCCAGACACAAAGCAAGCAATGCAGAGAGGTGATGTAATTATCTCCCTGGAAGCATTCAAAAAACACGTAGATGCAGCACTCAGGGACATGGTTTAGTGGTGGACTTGGCAGTGCAGGTTAACAGCTGGACTTGACGACCTTAGCAATCTTTTCCAACCTTAATGGATCTATGATTCTATGAAGTAAGTATTTTCATTTCAAATCTGCATCTTTGGCTGGCCTGGCCTTCAATAGGAGGTGTGTGCAGGGATACAAAATGCCCAGTGGTACAAGGTTAACAGTAAAATAGTGCACACTGGCAACACCCCTCATTGATCACCCTTTCTGGACGTGAGATTTCAATAGTAGAAATTTCAGCTTCTGAAGTGATGTGTCTGGGTCACGTCACTGTAAAATTACAACTGAGTCCTCTAGGAACTCTTTAGTAAGCTGCCTCAGACCAGTGAATGGCTAAAAGATAACACTGTAAAGCCTTGTATTTCTCTGTTTCACTATCATGTAAATCTACCAGAATATTTCAGGCTGTATTTTGTGAGTCATTCATGCATGCTAAACAATGAGGGTCTTTTTTTTACCCTATACTTTTCATTCTCCTGAGGACATCAAAGTAGTTCAATATATAAACTCACAATGAACAGCACCAACATGGATAAGTACCGCGCATGGGTCCCAAGTAAAGGAAATACTAATTATGTTTTCATTTATGTAATGCAAAGTTACAGCTGGAAACAAGTAAGAAACTAAACACTAACTCTCCACAGAAGACTAACAGCAGCTAAATTCTGCGTTAATTAAAATCACCTAACTCCAGATAGCTGTATTTAAGACTTTCTTCCAAAGGCCTGGCCCAGGATCTCTCTGGATCTCTGATTAATGTTGCACTGTAATTCAGATATGCAAATGTTGCACATTATATAGGAGAACAGAAAAACTAATTACAAAATATTACAATAAATTTCCTGCAAATAGTAGAATAGCTGATGCAGCTCTTTGGAAAGTATTAAATCAACAGACATGATAGGTAGAAGAGATATATTTTCAAAATTGAATGGGACCACAGATTTGGCTGAGATAGTTACATTTGCATGAAGTCTTGGGGCTTGACTCCTTAGGAAAGTTATTATGCAAAGGATGCTGCAATGCACTCAGCAGTGCATACTCAGCTTCCTGTACGAATACATTTATCAAGGGCAGTATGGGTGACTCCAGCTGTCCTGTGGGAATGGCTGTTGCAGGGAGCAACTCAGTGTTAGCAGTGTCCATATGAAACTGACATACAGTAAACTGTGTATAATAAAAAAATAACTCATTGTAACTTGGCAGTATACATCACGTATACAATCTGTAGAAAATAAAAATCAACATAAGTGAAACTTATAACATGGCTGGCCTGTCACAGATGTGAAATCGTCCCACCAAAGAGGGACTGTGGACGTCATTCTGCTTGAGGCTTTGAATCTACACAGTTTAACATGATAATCTGTGATTCAGAAGATATGAGCAAACTGATAATATTTTCAGAAAACAAAGCTGCAAAAGGAGAGAATAATGAAGGGAGTGGTTTGCTGGTAAAGAGCCACTTGAGCCACCAGGCAAGACATAAAATATTTTGCACTGTAGTATGGCAAATGAAACCCAAAGCATCTAGAACCTGAAGCAGAGCATATTCAGAGAAGGAGTAGTTCTGGCAAGGACATGCGTATTTCCACATTTTATCAGAAGTGTGGGAGACCTTACGGGCCAGAATAATCCTAGTTTCCCTTCTGAGAAGCAGGAGGGGAGAGGAGCAAAGAGCTGACACAGCACTCATGTGACCATTCACAGAGTCATTTTTAGTAAAACATGAACAAAGTTCAATGCAGCATCACAAGAATGATGAAAAAAATAAAAAGCCTTCAGCTTGAAAAGAGAATGAGAAGGAGAAAATACAGAGAAGGCTGAGAGTTGGCTGCACGACAGCATGTAAGAAATTACACATGAAAGTCTACACAGGGGAAAAATTTGATGAGTCTTTACATAGCGGACAAATGCACTGTGAGATCCAAGGTAAAGGAGTCAATTGGACTTCTCGGAAAAATTAGGAGGAAAAATAACCCATAATTTACTGGCTGAGAGAACAATTCGCTATTGAAAGAATTTATCAAGTGCAGCAGATTCTCCACTACTGGTGATTTAGAATCAAGACTTCCATTTCCTTCCTGAAAGATGGAAGTTTTAGGTTTAAACCTATTTATCAAGGGTATCTGAGCGTCAAAGTGACTGGGAACTGTCACCATCCATCTTTTTGCCTGAAGGCAGGATCAGCTATGCAATTGCCACTACCAGCTTCAAAATCCTGAAGTATAATCTATTCTGTTGCTTTGCTGTTCTTGTTGTTCAAACCTTTTCCTACGTGTCTGATCTAGAACTTGATACAATTAAAGTCCACCACCTGTGTTATCATTACTCATTAAGAACTCCATAGTCCCTTCATCTCTGCAGAACCTTTTTAATTAAAAAAATCCAGAATTGTTATGACAGTCCCCTCTTTCCCTGTCTTCTCTATTTGTTTTTCTTCTCCTGGGATTTTAGGTAAATTTTTTAAATCTCTGATTATTTGTCTTATTTTCTGTTGGACTCCTCTGGATTAACCATCATCCTTCTTAAATCAAGTTACTCTCAAACTGGTAATCTGCAGTGTGAATGTGAGCATGGAAGCTGAACAACAGTAGAAACAAGGTAATTGAGGAGTTATGCCTAATCCCACCTTCTGTAACTAGATTTCAAGCAACAATCTCTATTCTGAGAATATCATGTTACCAGCTGAATGAAAGATAAGAAGTCCATTATGCAAAGAACACAGTAAAACTAGGGAAATAAATTCTAAATTAAATAATCTTAAAATCCGTGGAAAAACTCACCATAAAGCAATGCTTTAAAAAGACCCCAAAACAACAACAAAAAACCCTGCTTAGATCATACAAAGGTCAAACTGCACATTAGATCTGTGCTTAGCCTTCCATCAAGTCACAGTGAAAAAGCATCATTACACACTCATATAATTAAAAAAATGTAGTATAAAAAAGAAAAAAAAAGATGTAGGAGGGATTACAGCACCATGTGGCCATTCATGAAATGTGTACTTTACAAGGCAGACCTCACATGATGTTAGAAAGTGTTTCATGATGTGTTAGTAAAAAGTACAGATTATAATGAACACACATAAAGACACAGTGTTAAGGCCATGCACAGAAGTTTAGCTGACAGTTCCCTACTTTTAAGAGCTTACCCAGAGGGTAATTTTTTTTTCAGTTACCCTATTTTTAATGACATGTCCCTAAGTGTGTATGGTTTTTTCTGTTCTTAAAGGGGAAAAAAATCCCACAACATAAAACTACTTTAGTAGACAATCTTAGGCTGCAATCATTGTTTCAAGATGTTGATTCAAGGAGGCATTCAAAGAGCCCAACCCCTCCCACAGCTGAGCTGTAGAGAGTCAGTGCAAGCTGACTCAACTATTGCTCTTTGTACAAAATATACCTGAGTTTGCATTCAAAGGGTCATGGACATTCAGCATCTTGTTATGCCAGCTCCACACATCTGCCCAGCACACTCTTTTCAAATGCTAGTGGAGCATGGTTAACACACATAAAAGGCATGTTCTGTAAAACATGAACGTGCTGTGTGGCCTTACTTGCTCCAGAGAAAAGAAGAAACAATAATTCTCAAATTACTAAAAAAATCTGAGCGTTGTGACAAAAATCTCATGACTCTGTCTTAAGACAATGCAAACAGCATCACTGAATCCCTCTGGTTTTACTGACCTCCTGTCAGTCTATAAAAAAAAGTGAAATTCTGTTTTCAAATCAATGGACTAAAGATATACATATGTAGGTTAAGTCATTGCAAAGCAAGATGTTTATTTGCCAAAAAAAATGTAAATGTGTCATCCAAACCTTCAAAATTATCAACAAGCTAACATGCAAGGCTTCCAAACACAAGCTGCCAGCACAGGGTGTGCTTCAGCTTTCAAACACGCAGCTTATTCACATGACAAAGTTAATTCAACGAGATTTACCTCCTTTTTGTTTGTTAGCTATAGACACATTTTGCAAAAACAACAGAATGGTGTAACATCAAAATGCTGTGTTAAAACACAATTTTTGGAGCTGCTTCGGCATGAGAAACCAATTACTAACAAAAAAATCCCAGCAACATTCAAAAATCAAAGTTAGTTTTGGGCTTATCCAGACCCAATTTCTCCTTGTCCATCCCTGCCTTCATATAGCATGTGATTTATTGCTACCCATAAGTCAGAATCCAGGTCAGAGTTGAAGGAAAACAGCCAAATTGACCAGCACTGCAGCACATGACACTGTCTGTCGCTACAGCAGCCCAATTTATTCATTTTTATTAGTTAGTGTTGGCCATTGTATCTGTGCAAAAAGTAATAAAAAAATATTCAGTAATGCTGATACAGACTGTCTACCAAAAAAGGCTTTTTTCAAGAACAACAAGAACTTTACACGTAAACTCTACTAATGAAAAACAGAAAACTGGGAATATTTCTTATGGTGATTCTAGGGACTAAAGGCAAGCTCCTTCCCAAGCAGAAGATCCAATAGATCTTTCTTTCCTCCCTGAAACATGTCTCCCCACACCTCCCACACTGAGCAAGGACACAACAGAGCGGGGGCTGGCATCCAAGCAGGGCACAGGGAGATGACTGCTGGCTGTGGCCCAGCAGAAAGTCCACCAGCTCTGGTTTGCATGGCTTTCCCTTCAGCAGATGTACCTGCAGCAGTGTGGTTGTCTCAAAGTCTTCTACTGACCTTTTCAATGTGGTTTGAAAGTGGCCAACATGTTCAGAAATTATTTAGGGATTGGGAAGGGGATGGAAAGACAGGCAGAACACCTGGAACTGCTGCATGGCTCTTATTTCTTTAGAAACTTACACCAAAGGTGAAGTGTTGTCCCCTCCCCTCAAGCACATGCACACATATGCCAAATATACACCCTAGATACTAAACTGCAGCTGAAAGGAAGAAGAGGGCAGCAGCCTGACAGCGCAGAAGGGATGACTCCTGACACAGTAGTGCTGGGTGATAATTCATCCCGGCTCTGAACAAGTAAGATACACTGAACTGAATTATAAGGGCTAATTAAACTGTAAAATGAAAGAGAATCGGTGTTCTATCTCCGCATCTCTTTAGCACACCATAGGAAATTTTAAAGGAGCTAATTCCTCAGTGGCCTATAGCTACTGCAGGAAGTAAAGAATTCACAGCTTCAGTGAGACATGAAAAAGCCTGTTTCAGCTTTCACCCACTTCCTGGGTGGTCGTTTTAATGCTTCTCCCTCCTCTGACTTCACCCTGACCTGATCAGCCAGCTTTTAAACAAGCAAAACTCACCTGTCACTGACAGAGGCATGTCATTAGGTTTTTACATGCTAGCCTGCAACATTCACTTACCCCAACACAGGAAGGAATGACCAAGCTTCCTGCTGTGCCCGAACTGGGCTCCGTAAGTGCGTGCTTGGAAGATAAGAGTTTGATGTTGGAGAGAGACATGCTGCCTTCCCGTGACCAAAGCAGGAGTTGTGCAATTCGCCATATCCCTGACTCATCCTTACCCAAAACCATGGCCTTGTCACCCTCTCTGCATTCCTGCAAATGTTCTTCCCGCTGCTCTGAAATCTGTGACACTTGGAGCGCACACCAAGTGTCTTGGGTCACTGCCCGAGGACTGTTACAGTTAATTCAGCAGAAGATTACTGAGAAATCAAGTGGGGCTTTTCCACAGACTTGAAGCTTCTTCCTGCTTCATTTTTTCTCAGACTAAATAAATGACAACAGGCATTTTTGATAAAGCACAGAGAACAAATTGCAGCTATTCTGAAATAGCTTTTTATCTCTCTGCAGGTTATTCTGCTTCTTCACAGATTCTGCACTCCAACACTGTACTGCCTGGATCTACCAGCAACACCTGGAATCTCAGCAAATACATCAACATATAAATCTTTACCTGCTTAGAGACATTATTTAATATTTGCTCTCGATTAACACTTCGGATGTTTTCCCCAGCAACATTAGCATATAAACTTCAAATCAGAAAAAGACAATAAAAACCCCAAAACCACAAAAAACCAGCACCACCTTCTACAAAAGAAACAGTACTGAAATGGACTGGATGGAGTAGCCACCCTCCAGAAGCACAGGGTTATCTCCTAAAGCTAGCCCTAACTGCACTGGATAGACTGGGAACAGAAGCTGCAAAACACTTTGAATAAAAGCTTTTTCTGAGGCAAGGGCTATGTAGAAATTCACTAACATGAAAGAAGAACAAGAAAGTTTTCTTATCTTCTGTTTGAAGCTGGAATTAATTAGAGTTATGTGTGTAAAAATTCACGTAAGATTTGCTTTCATGTGTCCTTTTAAAATTTATCTTTTTGTCTGCCTCTTTGCACTACTTCGAATTGAGAAAAGATAGCACTGAATCAAAAGATAAAGATGCAGGAGAGTAATAGGGGATTCATCTACTCAGCACACAGGCGCTTTTAAAAAACTGTTCAAAAATGAGGGGAAAGCAGCCTTGGCAAGAATTCAGGCCAGGATGAGATTTTCAAGGTTTTAGAACTTTGTTCAGCAAAACTAATGGTGCTTCAGAAACATGCATGTACTCAAACTCACCACTGAAGGCTTAGCTCACTTCCACTCGAGATTTATTCTGGAAAGAAGATACAACCTTTTTTTTGTTTTCACTTGGAAACAATCATAAGTAAATGCTGTGATACTTCTCCGAATAATCAGAGAGCTTAAGTGCCTATAGGTTTATAAGCGGATACAGGATACAAAGGCAGAAAATTCAACTGATTTGTCATTGCTGCTACTCACATCAATAGCAATATGATGTGATGTTAAAAAATGATAACATCTGACCCCCGTTCTTTTAGTCTGAGGAGTTTTGCATGACATTTATGTTGAGCTGGCAGAAAAGCTGGGGCAAACTGGAAGAACAGTATTCCATAGATAATCTGAGTGCAGCTAACCGCTAGAGATAGGAAGGATTCTATAAATGAGTAGCTTAAAGAAATCAAGCAAAACTGGAACACTTTCACAATACTGTAATATTTATAATGTGTATTTAAATCACACCCAGAAATTTCTGTAAATGCAATACTTGACAATCCATTTCCTAATGAAATCAATTTAAAAAAAAATCACCCTAGAACTAACTAAGTGAGAAAATATAAAGCATGCTACTTCACTGTTAGGTATAACACTGCTAATAAATTTTGAAACTAGGGACTAGAACTTCCAAAAGCGCTTAATTTACCAGAAAACACTAAGAAATGCTATACCACTACTAAGCAATGTTGATGCAATTCAATGCTGTCTGATTTAGAAGACTCATCAGCCTTTTCACTACTCTACATCTACTAGTTAAATTAAGTATACTCTCAATAAAACAAAATATATGTTTTTCAGGTTTGCAAGGAAGAGCCAAAACAGAAGCTACAAATAATTTTATACATCTTATGTAATTGTTCTGTATTTTCACAAATTGTTATTGTCAGAAAAAGGTAAATACATTGTAGATACATCATGTATACACTACAGAAGAAACAGGATACCTATGTGGCAAGGATGTACCACAGGTATAGGAAATGGGATCTGTAGGGAAGAGCAAGAGGTTAAGACTGTTGATCTTTTCCTCACATACCTAATGTTGAGTATCATCTCTGAAAAGTCAGTCTAATCAGAAAACATCCCTTTGACCCTCAGGTGTGGATACTTGTTTGATCTTGCAGTTTGGAAGAGAAAAGAGACCATTTACCAAAGGTGTAAAGTCCCAATGATTTTTATTCTTTAAAGGTAATACATTAGAAACGGAACGCTCATGGAATCAGAAGAGAAAACACAAAAGATCAAAATTTTGTTTAACTCTTCTTGTTTCCATGTAAAAAAATCATGCGCATAGTTAAGTTCTATATCAAGTGAATTTCCAATTGCTCAAAATATTTTATTTTCTAAGAAAACATAACTAAGCACACCCCTCCCCCAATTTTATAATTTCTTACTATGCTGTCTACTGACGCCTGAAGCCATGCACTCACATTACCATGTAAACAAAATGCTGAGTATTTAGGCAAGCTTTTGCAAAGATCTGCAGTACATTCATAATTCTACAGAATTTTTTAAAATCTAAATGCAAGGAATCCAATCTGGTGGCACAGATATCATGGTTCCTGAATATCATTTCCAGATTAAATTCACAGCCTGGGCAATAACCATCTGCAGTCAGCTTTAACCTTTGTATCCTGGCTAAATGCTAACTGGCATCACTCATTCAAGTCCTTCCAAAAATTCCTTAGAAGTTTCATCCAAATTCAATTTTCTTCACATTCTGTGCTATAAAAGTCTCTAGAGTCTTGCTGCATACTTTTAAATATCTGCCAGAAGAAACTGCACTCCCATGATACAGAGCATAATCTGTTTGCATGGTTTAAAAATACTTCCACAGCCTGTGGAATGGGGACTATTTGGTCAGAACAAAATCAAATTGGTTAAATTGGTGAAGAGTCATTCCAGGCACAAAATTAATGAGCTCAGTGCAGTTTTCAATCTCCTATTAGTATCTGGCTATACAGACATGAAACGTTAACAGAAGTGCTCTGCCGCTTCTAAAACGCAAGTGTACAGCTTAAAGACCTAAGTTACCATCTCTTGCATGTTGATTGGAAACACTGTAAATCACAATCATCTCAGGAGGCAAAAGCATATAACAGCATCCTGGCTTTTCACAAACATACTGTACATAATTATGCTATAGAAAAGTGAGTGTGGGGAAAAAACCCCGACAACTTCTGAATGTGAATTCTAGTGCCAGAAGGAAGGAAAAAAAAGTGCATTGTATTGCTTATGAGTAAAAGAGGGAAAATATTTTATGTATTAAAATTAATAGAAATGAATGAAAAAGATTTTTGACCAAAAAAATGCCTTACCTTGAAAAGTTGAGGAAATGAACATGTCTAGTGAATAAATAGGGCTGCTCAGCAGTACTTATGTTTTTAATCAATTCCATCTAAAAAGAATTAACAAATCAAATTTTCCACGTTACATCAACGCACAATTTGAGACAAACATAAAACTTTCAAACAACATATGATGATATAATTTTCAAGTCTGAATTACTCAGGACCCCCTTCCCCGCTATCCCTCCCAAACACTGTCATCAAGATAGCATGATGAATACTTTATGTCTAAGCAAGAAAGGTTGAGCTGCAGACACCATTCTGCTACCATGGAGCTTATGTGCTTCCAAAATACTTCCAGAACTAGGTATCAGTTTAAGCAAGGCATAAACTAAAGGAAAAATCCAAACTCATTCTAAATCTGCCAGAGCTTTCCAAATGGCAGCTGCCCTCTGAAGACACTAGCCCTATTCACCCCAATGCCAAAAATGTAAAATGTCTGAAACTGTAACAGAAAGTGGGAGCTGAGCCAATGGCCATTTTCATGTAACAATAAATGCTGCCAACACAGCCAAGACACCAACTGATTTGCATGTTTAAATATAGAAATCAGGACTTGCCATTCCTTTTCCTATTACAACAAATTAGGAGTAAAAATTAAATGGACACTTTTAGAAAGATGATGCCGAATTCTAGTTCAGGCCCATTCACATAATGCTAATTTTTAAAAAATCAGATAAATAATTTGAATTTTCAGATCATTAAAATGGAATAATGCAAACAACAACATGGAAATTATCATCTATTTTGTGTAAGCTGAGCTCTAGCTATGACTTACAAGAAATTGAAAGTGTCTAGTGAAGCATCACGCTAGAGTCACTGTTTCAGTTAATTTTGCTTCCTTCTTATTAATTTCCTAAGATTTATTTTCCAATTTTCTGTTCTGTGTTCAAATGCAGGGTATGTTATGGAAACTGAACACAAATGCATTTGAAATGGCAGGTTTATTGATTTTATAAACAGGGTAGTAGAAAGCAATTCACACACTGGGAAAAAAAAAGAGGTAAGTCTGTGAACCACACGTTCTGGTTTGAATCGTATTAATTTATGTACTAAATTTAAACACCACTAAGGAGACATTGATTTAAAAAATGTATTTCTTAAAACTTGAATGCTACAGTTGACACAGATAAAATAAGCAAAAACATGGAGTTCAGCCTGTCGTGGGGTCAAAATAAAGTGACTGGCATGTGTGGAGTTATTAGCAGCAAAAAGAGCATGGTAAAAAATTCTGCCCATGCCATAGCAAATACCAAACCACATTTAAGAGACAGCAACTGCCAAATTTTTTCACCTTCTATTGTCCAGTTTCAATATACTGATATTTTGCCATGGTTTTTACATTGTGTGTCACATCCTACTGCTTCTTACCCATCTGTCATTCTCCACTTTTTCCTAGAACACATACCCTGCCTCCTCCTTTCAGCCAACACAAGCTGTAGCCACTGAACTTCTAGAACTGAATAAAAAAGTGCACACACTAACATTTTCTTTACTTTCCCTCTGTCTTCAACATTTTTATACACATACATGTATGAAGCAAAAAGTTCAGCTTGTCCATCTTCTCAGGATGGACCTTTTCCTGCCAAACTAGTTTGAGTACATCAAGGCATATTAGGTACAGACCTTATACATCAAGACATATTAGGTCTGAGAAAATATAGCAAGGTATATTATCTCTGAAAAAGGCTGTAAACCCAAAGAAATTGAATGTAAGACAAGATCACCAAAAGAAAGACAATATAGAGGGAAAAGAGAAACAAGAGAATATGGAGAGAAGATGTGCAATTAAAAAAAAATTTTAAAAAGAAATTAAAAAAAGAGTCAGGAAGGGAATAGTGTTCCTTCTTTAGTTAGTCTTACATGGAGTCTGGACTGCTTGATTCAAGCACAAAGAGGTCTTTACACAGCTTCTTCAGTAAAATATAAATGCATTGGGCAAGAAATTTATAAACCTGAAGAGAAAAGCTTGTCCAGATCAGAATTAGAAAGCCCAGGGAGCTTTGCAATACTTAGCACAAATAAATTGAGTAGTGTTTGTTCATGCTCTGAAGAGACAAAGGCTTTCCTACCAAACCCAACATGTCAACATTTCTTTAGAACTGGTAACTCACTATATTAATTCACCTTGCAAAACCAAAACCAACAATAGGAGACCCTGGAGCCTATGTATCAGATGTCTCAATTGAATTTTTTTTGTTTGTTTTTGGTTTTGTTTTTTACTGAGACAAGTTACAGGAGAAGTAAAATTCTCAGAACTGTATGAAGCTTTGTGTTATATTTTGCATTTTACTTGTGTTGCTCTATCTGCATGAAGTAAGGAAGGAAGATGGCAGAAGGAATTTACTGATCTGGTATAATAACTCTATTCATGCCCCCATGGTCATCACTATAATTCCATCTTGGAATAAATGAAAAAAACCTTACTAGAGTATAAATATGGAGATATAAAGATACTGTACCCATACGAAGTAATCCCACTAAATTTAAAAACACAGGAAGCTCTACTAGAATACTGCTAGATAAACTTAGCTGGGGGTATATGCGAGTGTTACAAAGCACCACATGAGCTTCCCTTGGCTCCCGGCTGTCCCCAAGGCTGGCACCAATTTTCTATCAGGAGGCAGATTCACATCACACCACAGCCACGCTTCTCACTCCATTTCACCTGATGTCAGTGTCAGGGTCACATGAACCTGCTGCTGGACAAGCACAGGCACTTCGTCCTCAGGAGCAAAGGCAGGCTGGAAAGACGCACACAGAGCAGGATAATATCTGGCTTCTGGCTTTTTTTCTTTCCATCTCTTGCTACCAAACTCAGTCTCTTGAGCTACGATAACAGCTTGCCCCAAAGCAGAAACAGAATTTTGTTTTGACTTAGAGTACCTTCATATTTAGACATTTAATGATCAACTGGACTTGTAAGCAGATGTGGACAAAGCTACAATGTGCATAAGAACAAACAAGCATAATCCATTCTTTTAAAAACCCTGCCAAAAGGGTAAGTAAGGCTCAACTGAAACAACACACAGATGTCAGGAGGGAAAAATAAATAACTGTAATGGCTCATGGCCACATGCAAATTGTGGCCTTATTTCCCATGGGCCTCTCCCTCTCTCATCATGCTGTCCTGAACTGATTTCAGTCTAACAACCAAAATGTATTGCTCAGAAAGACATAGTGATGTCTCCCTCCTTCTAAGACGATGTTAAAGAAAAAAAAAAAACAACAAAAAGGAAAATCTCCCAGTGTCTCCCAGAAGAGTAAGTTTGGTTGGTTGGCTTTGATTGCTAGATCTTGGTTGTTTGTTTGTATGTATGTTTGTCCCTAGGAGATGAAACAAGAAAGAAGGAAAATAAGATGTAGAGTACCCACAGAGAGGAACAGTGAGCAGAGGATGAGGGCTGAAGAAAACAAGTACTTTTGGATGGAACGGGTGATGAAGGAGAACGACATATAAGTACAGATGATCATGTCATCCTGAGTTTGAAAAGAAATAAAAAGGTACAAGCAGCAGAAGATAAACAACCCTGGCACACTCTGTTAGGGAAGAGATGAATCAGAACACATCCATGGTTGGAGGGAGAAGCTGTAGAAATATCTGGAGAAGTCTGAAAGGAGCATGTACCTGCTAGGATTAGGGCCCATAAAGAGCCATTTCTCTCTCTCACTGCTGCCCAGAGCTCTCCTGCAGGAGCTAGGTAGCTTCAGTGAAAAACTGCTGAAAAATACACTAATTTTCTCTTGAAATTAACTAAATTGCACCATGGAGTTAATGCTGCTAAAGAAGGATCCAGAGAGAGGGAAATGCCAAAACATGCAGAGTGTGTGTGGAAGGAAACCACAGCGGTGGGCGCGCTGTGCTCCCCGAGGAAAGGGGAGCATCACACTGCATGGCCAGAGTCTGCAGAGATGCTAAGCCACAGCAAGCACTTGCCAAGACCTCTGTGGTGTGATCAACACATTTGCTGTCATTCCATTCAACCCCTCAAACACCAATTAATTTTAAAGTACGGTGTCTTTTCTAGAGTAACATCTTTCTACCACTGTAAATCCTTGCTTTATCTTTTATTCTAGTTCTTTCTCCTTAATTCATTTTCTGCACTGATTTTTAATTGGGCCCTTCAAAGGAGACCAGATCCACACAGGCAATCCTGTAAATCACTAGCTTTTTTTGAGACTTAAAGCCCACCTGAGAAGGAACACCAAGAAGCAATACTCCAGGATGAAAGGTTTTCCCTTAATCTACTGTCCTACACTACCACTGTAGGATCTCAGGTGGCCATATGGAAGAAATCTAACTGTGATTGCTCAGCATCATCGGCATACTTGTAATGGGCTGGTGCTGCATTGCAAATAATTCCCCAGCAGATGGCACCGTGAAGTGACTCCAAGAGGGCTGGATGGGGCCCTCCCTGAGAGGGGAGAAACGTGGGGGGTGGATTTTCTGTAGCCATGGTATTGTTCCTGCACAAAAACTCAACTCCGGCCTTGAAGAGAGGGCACCTTTCCCTCTTCTGGAGATGGCTAGTCCTGTGCTCAGAGCTTTTCTGAGATTTGCAGTAAGTAAATTCTACTGGGAACAAAAGGAAATAAGCAGATAACAATTCCACCCAGACAACAGACGAAATGTTACTTTTTTTTTAAGATGTTGTATTTCAGTGTGAGAATTCGAGGTCAAAATGTATCAAAATGGTGAGGCAACTGGGATTTTCCAAGTGTGGTCTGCTGGATCACACTATGGTCTCCACTAATATTGACATGAAAAGGACAAAAAAAAAAGTCTCTGCATCTATCTTTCTTGTGTGGTTTTTACCTTCTTCCACTGCTTTCAGGCTCTACTAAAGGCATGTAGGGCTCAGGAGGCACAAGCACCTACAAGAATTTTGGTGTATCATTTTCATCTTAGCACTCATTTCCATAAACAACTCACAACTCCCAGGAATGAGACTAGATCTTCATTTTCAGCTCTAAAAAGCTTGGAATGGTTTCAAGAATTTCTTCACCTCCCCAAGACGGTACGACCAATTTTCTGTCTTTAAAAGCATTTAAGAAAAATTAGTGATGGATTTTTAGTGCATTGAACTGGAATTACATATAAAGTTGGCTGCACAGCCATAATGATGGGTGGTAGAAGGAAACAGTTTGAGGATAAACTGCCAACTACTCTTGTATGTGACTGGTATTTGTCTATCTATAAGCATACTCATTCTTACTTCCCCGAATGCAGTAAAATGGGAGTGGGGGATATAGGGTATGGGAAGACTTCATTTTGCAGCAGTTCATGCGGCATTTTACAGCCACATCAATTAAATTAACTTTAGTATTATGTGTTATTTCCTGTATTTAATTTACTTGAAAATATTATAGCAAATGGCAAGGCACATATTAATACATCTGTTTCCAGAAATCAATCCCTTATGCCCACAGATGTTCAAAGGCTGCACTTCTAATTGCTGGCAGACACACTTAATTTGGGAAAACTTCTTAGTAGGAAGGAGACTGGAAAAGGCAATGAGAATATGAGTTCCAATTATGTGCAATCCCCACAGTCATTAAGAACACCTACATGCTTAACTTTATTTAATAACAGCAGACTGCAAAAGCTAAATATTTACAGAAAAGTCTTGGCTGGATCAGGGCTTTAACCAAACACAGGATAGACAAATGACAGAAGGAAGAGAGACATATCATCTCAAGTGAGAAGCCCATGTTCATGCTGGAAGCCTACAGCCCAGCCCAGCCCAGCTCTCTTTTTTCTTGTTCCAATGCCTGGAGCTTGAGATCATTCATTCCCTTAACTTCCTCTTGTGTACACCACATTAAAGGTGGAAAAAATAATTTATTTTTTCATATTCTGCTCTTAAAAATTGAGAAGACAACTAAAAATTCCCTGAACAACAGAATAGTTACTGTCTCCAAGCATGTTTTCTGGTGATCAAAGGCACTTTTCAGCAAAAGGACTCATTAAATTACAAGCCTATTGTAACTATGGAAATAAACCATAAAAGAAAATAAAGAGACTCAAATTATGGCAGGGCAATCTATAGAGTAAATCATCAGCTCTGTAGCAATACTTCCAGCACATTTGTTGTCTAGTAACTTAACCACTTGTGGAGTGCAAAAGGTAATGAAGATAATTATCTGTCAGTGTATTGGCTGCATCAAAAGTAAGTCTGGGCCTCTCTGGCATCTCCACATGCTGGACTAAAGCACAGAAGACTGTGAAGAAGTGATCTTGTATCATGTTTCAACAAAGGAAAATCCACCTACCAGAGAAAGAGAGAACAGCACTGAAAGGAAGAAGCTGATCATAGTGAAAGCTGGCAATTACTAACACCTGAAAGATTTTTGGGTTTTATGATATGAAAATGGATCAAAGATACAAACAAAACCCAAACAGCCCAAAACACAAAACCAGCCATATCCCAGCAGAAAAACTAACCAGACAGGCTCTGTAGCATGGGATAGTTTGCCCCTTTCTGAGGGGACCATATTGCAACCTTCCCAGGCTGCGTGGTGCTGCCGGTAGGATACACAGAGGGACGCTGCAGCAGGTGCAGAGCAGGTCTTCCCTCGGCCACAAGCGGGGGCAGTGAGGGGACACTGTCCCCCTCTGCAGCCTGTCACTAGTGTGTCACACCCAGCTGTGCGTAGCAGCCGCCTTTGGGCTGCAGTGGCAGCCCTGGCCAGCTGGTCCCCACCTCTGGCTGGACTGGACTGCTGTGGAGTGTTAGGTCAGCCAGCTGCAGTGGGACCCCAGTGGACACCTCGAAGGGGAGGAAGGTGGGAACTGCAGGAGCAATATCAGCTCCTAAATTTTCATTTGGAATGAACTGCTGCTATCTAAAATAACAAACTTGTGCTCACGAACAGGCTGCAGGTAAATGACCCCCAATCACAGCACAATGTCACTGGCAGGCCCACATCCATACTTCCATCATCGCACACATCCTTTTGCAGTTTGCAGGCTGCTATTTCTAGAGGTGACACAGGCAGCAATTGCAGCCTTTACCTGATCAGCAGCTCAAAATAGCAGCAATGGGCAGTGTGTGCATGCATCCAACTACAGCTGTGCGCTTTAAGTCTGAGGTTTTCCTGCACTACCTGTATCAATCTCCTAAAGGAAGTGATGCTTACAGTGGGTACATGGTTACCCTCAGGAGAAGAAAATTTAAATAACTGGATCTTTCACAGAAACAAAGCGGCAAAAACAATCCTTCTGCAACTTCAGGGGAATACAAAAAAAAAGGCGTCTGGGTAAAGAGGTTTTATGTGGTATTTTCACTTCCCTTGATGAGGGTTGTGCAATAAACATGAAAAAGACAGATAAGCAAGAAGCTGAGATAGGATCAAGGATATGTCATATCATAGCAACATGGGTTAGCACAGGCCTGGGAAACAACTTTTTGAAGCAACTGATTACTAGACGTGAATTAAGAAAGTAATCAAAAAAGACCCTTTTGACTATTATTTGCTCCTGCTCTGTTTAAGACCCAAGTCTGAATGAGCTGTCCTGGTTATATGATAAATGACTGTGCCCTGCAGATACATTAATACATGTTCCAGATACTGTTAGCACTTAACTTCACTGTACTAACCTTTCTTGCCTCGCTGGTAGTCTAACTGCTGTGCTGACTAAACTCAAGAGCTGTCTCACTGGAAGTTAGTTTCTCTGGTTAGCTTCCACATCATGTTGTTCTTGGCTCTGCCACCCATTTCTCTTCTCAACTGAAGTCACTTAGAGAATGATGAATTCTGCATGATTACTCAGGACAAAGTAGCAATACATATTTTCAGTAGGATTTCTGCTAGCATATGCCCTTGTTTCTCAGTTGTGTACACATAAGAAAACAGGACCTAAGAGAAGCAGGAGTAACTTACCTGTTCATTTTTGGTCAGTCTTGTTTTGTTATGTATGTCAGATGTAACCAGGTTGAATCCATGTTTCTCTGATAAAATTCTCAAAAGCAAAACCACAGTTCGACTCCCACACTTTCCAACTCTGTTGTAGACCACCTGACTGGGGAAAGGAAGTACCTAAAGAAAGATTGAAAAAACCAAAGTCAGTATATCAATACTTTTGTTTCCGTGTACCTCTGAATCGCATGTTTTGACCTTAAGCCAACAGACACATAGAGAATTTCTAGGGTCCTGCCCAGGTCAGAGGCATCCACTTCCTCTAGCAAGATACAAGCTCTTCAGAAGAGAAACAACATGGCTTAGGGAGGTTGGCATGGTGAGATTTCTTGCGCTGCTGTTAAATGTAACAGATGGGCAACTACTCCAGAAATACTCTGTAACTGTTGATAATGAGCTTGCTTACTCCCTGTGATTTCAATGCAGTCATCTTCAGTTGACTATCTCCCATAAAAAGAGTTAAGAGGAGTGAATTTGCACTACAGTTCGGCAACTCAAAGTCAAGCTGACGTAATGCAAGAGGAATGGTTGAATTGCAAAACTTCAGCTTAAAAAGAAACAAAAGAAACCAAGCAACAACCAGTTGCACAAAGCTAAAATTAATCAACTCTTTTAATTTTAAATATAAACATGAATCTTTCAAACAGACTCAGAGAATAAATCATGCCACTGGCCAAGGATCTACATGCAGAATAATCAACACAGGGCCACAGGGGGCCTGAGGCCAACTGGCACAGTCTGATCACCTCAGTACAAGTAACGTTCATTAAACCTCAAAATAGAACAGCCACATCCAACCTGGCCACTGGGAATGGTGCCCAGCCCACGCTAACTCTTGCACTCTGCTCTCCTCCCCAGGAAACCAGAACAAGCGAGAAGTAATTCAGTGTCTCATAGTACAACAGATGCAGCCTTATTTTGTTCCTGGATGATGTCCATGGGCTATTGTTTCAGCAAAAGGCATTCTGAAGTCACACTATTGCATTAGGCAAGTATTTGCTGTATAGCATAGAGCAGCATATGATAATCTGCATTTATTTCCCAGAGGAAACCATTTCCAAGCCTTTAAATTGGCTAACAGAGTCAGGAGCTCAGAGTTTCACCCACAGTGGTGCCCATACAACACTTAAGGAAAGATCATTTTTCTATGAAGAAAATGGCACAAAATGTTTCCTGATACAGGGCCTGCACCTGGTTTCCAGCACAAGGAATGGCCAAAGTGATGGTGTGTCTCAACATATTGTTACTTCTGCTGTTGATGCCATCATGTTCTCCCAGCAGAAGGATTTCTAACATAAAAGCAGGCACATGAGGCATATGGCACTTTTCAGTGCACTGTACTTCCTCACTGCATTTGAACAGCTAATAGATCTTTATCAGGGAAGCAAAATCATTCATCAGGCAAGCCTTCAGACTACTTTCAAAGAGAACTGCCAACTAGAAAGAAAAAAAGAAGGAAAAAATCTGTATATTAATTATATTTATTCCCTTATATTTAATGGGAACTTACTGGTACTTTGCTGTCAGTGTTACACTTCATGACCAAATGAATATTACTACTGTTACTGGTTGCAATGTTTAGGACATCCTGCACTGCAACATAAATGTGGAGGCCATTTTTCTCCAAATTACCTTGGGAGGGAGTAGTTATTGGGTGATCATGGCCTGAGTTAAGCTTTCCAAGTAGCAGGACATTGCATCTGCTGATTCAGCAAGCAAAGAAGGGCCTCTCAAGGCCCATACAAACCCCACACAATGCACGAAGTCTTACTATTTCCTAACATTTTTATAGGGCTTTCTGTGAGAAACATAGCCCCCATATTTCCTTATCAATCTTTCCTTCGAGGCCTTGCTTCCTATGAAAGGCAAAATCTGAGCCTCAGTTATTAGAGAACTCCAATTTAACATCTCTGTGCCACAGCTGCAGCTAACCTTTCCCCAAACTACTGTTAATGATGTCTGGAAGGTTAGTATTTGAACACATTTTATTATGCTGATTATCACAGCATAATGAAAAAGAACACGAGCCCTATTCTCGATTGTCCCCTTTTTGGTTAATTTCTTTGCATAACAAACACTAGCATCACTATTTATCACAGCCCTGCAGCACCATCCACACCTCACTGTAACTTGTGGAATGGGAATTACTCCTCTGCTCAGACATACCCTTTTGGAATACTTTGCTGTATAAGTAAGTGAAAGTCTTCAAGAGAAATTATAAGTAGATGCTGACAAGTGCCAGTGAAGGCGCAAGAGCACATACACTATGTGTTTGCCTAGCATCCCAGAAATTAGATGAATGATGAGAGTTTGTAGAGTTATGGAAATATTTTAAAATGCTTCATAATTATTAACTGCTTTGATTTTCCTAGCAGTTTGGACTAGGTAAGGGTAGTGAGCAAAATTTTTCTTTATGGGTACTTCAGTCAAGTACAATTTTGCTGCATACAGATTACACTCAAGTTCTAATAAAATCCTTAACTGGATTATCCAGTAACTCTGGGTGAATCATATAAATACAATTCTTTAAAAACTAGATAAAATTGACGCAGGCCTTTGTAAATTCTCTAAGTGCAAACAACTTTACCAGCTTGAGAAACTGACAGTAGTGACCGAGTTTGGCCAGTTCTCACATTTGTTTCTGAAACTCACCTTCCTAGGTAGCACAATTCTGTTCTGCACACAAACAGTAACCATGGTAACCCCCAAAAAGAAACCACAGCACATACTCACTGCAGATAAAGGAACCTGAAATAAAGGGCTATTATTTTCAGACACTTGTTTTGCTTAAAGGAGACCAATGTATCAATGCCTGGGTTCGGTACGTAGCCGAATGCACTTAGGCCCAATCGGACAAGATTCAAGATAAACACTACAGCTCAAAGGTCACTTCAGAAGAACAATCATGAGTGGTAACCAAAACTTCCCTTGCAGGACTGCTGAATGTGGTTGGCTTTAGGAGTGCACTCCTGAAGCTCTGCTCACATTTCATCTGTTTACATCACCATTGCACTTACCACATCCAAATGCCCCGAAGGGTGTGCCCAGTGCACGAAGCCATGCAACACACAGGCTTCTGCTGTACAAGCAAGTATTTGTTTAACGTGACCAGTTCCCTTAGGATGCTGCAAATCTCCTTTCTGCATTTAGATAATGTCAAAGTTACTTCTTAGGAGAAGAAATATCTCTTCCAGAAACATGAGTTTGTAGCAGTCAAAACTAAAAATGCAAGAAATGGAACACTTCTCCAGAGAGGAACTTTCTTTTTCCCCTCATGATACTCACAAGAGACTCGGACAATACAAGAGATGGTGGCAGAGAAGGCACTTGAAAAGAAGGCTCCTATTGTATCAGCAGAAACAAGGCGGAAAACAGCAGCTGGACATTTACAAAATGGTAATTGGATTACATTTTATTACAAAAGAGTAGGTATCATGTAGACTGACTAACTGCTGAGGTGATGCTCTGGCAACTCGATATTCATGTAACAATATACACAACTTCAAAATAATTGCAGAGTGACTTTATTGAGCACTGCATCAAAGCCCAGAGGTAATATAAACAATTCAAACATATAATTCACTTCGGAGTTACACGAATTAGCACTTATAGCCATAAAAAAGTAAAACCCACAGTGTAATTACAACAGCTCTCTCCAAGGGTTTGGAAAGTTATATGACAATTTACTTGTCACTTCAAACAGTTTTTTTTTCTTTTGTTCCACAGTTAAAGAAGATGTCAAGAACCACTGTGAATGAAATCAAGAAGAAAAAGCAAGTTTAACCTGAAATGAACTTGCATTATAGAAAATGACTGTCAAGTACCTCTGCAGAGAGGTCTGCCAGTCTCAGAAAGGGAGCCATTTAACCTGACAAAGGCCAAGGCTTTCATCTTCACTGGGGCTTTGTCTACAGATAAATCTCTGCACCATAAAAAAAAATTTAGGCTGGATAATTACTTGCAGTGTCAGTGATGTTGGGATTCACCCACAGGCCTAAACCATTTTAATTTTACTGAGACAAATCGAGTACAATTTTGCCCATTTGCCAAAAATTACCCCATCCAGGTACAAGCTGCCCAGATGTCAGTCTCTGACTCATGACAGCGATGTGTTCTCAAAAAGCAATCCATTATATTCACAACTTCTGCAAGTAAGTGACCTGTGTCCTTGTAGACAAGTAGGGCCAGAAGCAGATGCCAGAAATGGCTTCTCCTTTCTGAGCCGACACTACCCTGTGGTCAGGCAGTGCTCCATGTTTATCAGGTGAATAAGGCCAACCAACACAGACAGTACTGGTAAGACTGTGAAAACAATTAACTATTTGCTGACATCACACATCTTTATACAGCATCACACCTTCCCAGTCCAACCTCTTCGTTTTCTTTTCCCGCCCAACTGAGACAGAATTATAAGAATTTAAAAAAATGGCTTAACTGGTCAAAGGAATGGTCCATTTGAGTCATGAGAGGAGGATGATACTCATAAGGTAACTACCAACCTGAGAGCTGTCAGCAGTCCATTTCTCTCCAGTGTCTCTCCTCCTCCTCCAGTGTTCCCAAAGATTACATATGGCATGTTAGAAGGCACATCCTTGCTTGTCGCCTGAGGAATTTCTTACACAACTTGTTCAAGAATTTTGTTACCCACCATGCACTTAACTTTTAGTTCATCTTCTACTATTTCCAGAGAATATCTGTTCTCACAGTGTGGATTTCATGAAGACAGATCAGACAATTATTCAGTCATCAGCTTTGAGATTTTCTTAGATACACTGGATGCCTCTTTTTAACTGAGGTTTTTCACAAGCCTGACATGGTCTTTAAAGACAAACTCAAAGGCCACTAAGAGATAGCCTTCCAAACTTAAGTTCAGGAATTGCTGCTCAAAATCTCATTCCAAACAAGTATCAACTTGCTCACTTTTAAAGCAATAACAACGAGAAGTTGCTAGCACAAAGTTATGTCAGCAGAAAGCATGACTGAAGAATGAACAAGGGAGTGAAAATAAATTGCTAAAGGGAGTAAAAATAAAAAAAGAAGGAGCTAGCACCATCCTTCCCCATCTCAACCACACAGCTCCAGTTATATCAACATTCACCTGTAGAGTGTAGTGATGCTAGACAGGGATAAGCTTTTTGAATTAACCAACTCTAATGCAGACCAGACAGCATGGTCTTCTCTACGGGTCACTGAAAATATAGAAACTACAAGAAAAGGTACAGATTAAATTTGTTTGTTTCCAAAGTTTAAATGGCATATAGCTGCAGCAGAGCATTGAAAATAAGGCAGAAGAAGAAACAGAATATTCTTCTGTTGCATTTTCATTAAGAAACTAATTTAACTGAAAAAGGATGACTTCTCCCCCCACCCCAAACAATACATTTCATCTGTTAGACAGATGACATATTTGGAAGACTAAGTTAAAAAGTGTTCTCTAATGGTTCAACATCCCTAAGTACCAAGATAAATTGAAAACATAAGCATGGAGCACAAACAGCAAAAGGAAGCTTGGTTGTAGGCAGTCCTGAAATTTATTAAGACTAAAGAAAAGCATTACTGTGAAGTGTCAGCCAAAGCTTGTGGTCCCTGACATGTCCCACAAGACAGATCTATGTAGTCAAAATCAAAACTTCCAACAATTTTTCTGTGAAGAAGCACTGCACACTTAGAAATCTAGAAAGATCTCAGTTCAAAGCATAGTAAAGTATCCCCATTAAGTCTCAGATCAGGTCCTGTTACAAGATACTATGGCTATAGAAACAACAGTAATATCAATAGCAACCTGGGAAAATTACAAAGAAAAGGTCAAAGATCCAGTTTTTAATGTTTAAAGTTTTGGATGCATCCTGTCAACACATTTGGGTTTGCTTGTCTTATACCTTACCCCTGATTTACTTGCCTACAACAGCAAGTTGCAGCAGAGCAAAACCTCTGTGCCTCCAATCTACTGCACAAGACTCCCCACACCACAGGGAGTGCAGAAGCAGCTTTATTTCAGGCATGTGAAGTTACAGCAACATAGCAACATTCAAACTTGGCACATGTATGCAAAGTCAAACAGGTTGGTAGAGAGCAGGTGCTCTGTTCACTCAGCAGTTTCGGGTACTCACTGATGTTAGGCGGCCTCTGGAGGTGTGACTGACACTCCTGGCTTTCATCACTCAGCAACACTCACTTGTACTTAAGTGATGGCAGCTCAGTTTCAGTTCCTTTCAGGGACAAAGCAGTTGAGAGGGAATCACCCTACCAAATGGATAATTGCTTGGGGATGGGGTACAACATCGCCTCTAGATTGATCAAATCTTTTCCTTTTGGCCTTTCTTAACACAGCATGCTTTTCAACCTCTTCATTCTTCTTGCTTTCCTCTGTAGTTGGCAACTCGTTCACCTCTTTTGGGACCAAAATCAGATATAGTGCTGTATCTTGTCTCCCTGGTGCCAAGGAGAACTGAACAGTTATTGTTCACGTCTTGCAGACATCTCTTTTTAATACATCTCAGTATAGAATTTAGAAGAATCAAAGCATATGGTACTGTCACTACTATAGAGAGGGGTGCAGAACAAAGCTATTGCTCTTTTTCTTCTTTACCCTATACGAGTGCATGCAGATTACAACAGAAAAAACTGGAAGACCCTCCTTAGCTTTCTTATGAAAAGCAGTATATTTATCTCTTACTTTTTAAATTAATCACTTTGTGGAAATTATTTTTCTGGCATGCATCTACCTCATACGAAGATAAAGGAGAGGAATTATCTAAGAACATGGTTCACTGATAGTGGTATTTGTTGAGAGAACTAGCATGAGTTCAAGTAGGCTAAAAATTTTAGTGTCACTTTAATTACCCCATTTTCACCTGGATGGTTTACCATGTAATATCAAAAAACCCTTAAGCTGCAGAATTTCTGCAGGACTGATTTTAACTCCAGAGCAGCATCACGTTATATGTGTCTTGGAACTGTAAAGTTTAAAACTGCTGTTTTTCCTTCTGAGCCCAGGGTTTTGTACATTCTGTGATGTGATCAGAACACACTGGCACAGTTATTCTCTGTTTAAGTAGTAAATCCTATCACATCCAACCCACATATTTATATTGGATACTTTCAAAATGAGAGATATTAAGTAACTAAGCCTGGTTTTAAAACTTTTTATAATACTTCACAGCACTGGCATTCCCTTAAGTAACCTCACTACTTTATGGTTGTTTCTATCCTTCGAATGCAATATTCACAAATTCACCCTGGGAGCCAATAATACTGGATTTGAATGTGATGAGTGGCAGACTGAATAATTTATTCTTCTGTATGCACTTGTCTTTCCTCACATTAAGGTTTAACTCTTTGGTAGCTGTTGTAGTTGGCCATTGATGAGGCTGCAGCCAGTGCAGCAACTCACGGTTTCACCATTGCCAAAGATCTGTCATGCTGCATTTCAGTTTGCCCTTTACTTTAGGCTTCCTTTCAATAACTCCACATTCTATTTTGAAGTCTCTAGCATACTTGTCTTTTCCACTTACTTTGCACAGACACTTTATAAGTCACAGTATGAAATAAAGGTTGTTTATAGCCATAACTGGATTTTAATTTTGCAAAACAGGCCAGTTCTGCTGGACTGTAACCCACAGGCTCTTTACCGATGAGCTGTCTCTGAGGTGCTCTTGCTCTGCATACTTCCAGGAACTCAAAGGGAGTTATAACACTGCTCCTGCAGGTAACAGATCCAAATCTAGTTCATGGCCTGGTCTCTTTGCTTGGAAGGAAAAACATCAAGAAGCACCTACAGAAAGCACAACATGCTGCTAGCCAACTCTTCCAGCAGAACCAGAGCTCAGCACAAATGACTGTGTCATCTAAAATGACTCAAAGGCCCAAAATGCTTTCCCTTACAGACCACAATCCATGTCTTGAGTGGATCTTGTGGTGTTAAAGACGACACACCAGAGGCAATAACAGAGGAAGCCCAGCATAAAGTGCTCCCATTTCACTCTTCTGCACTTTGAAATTACTAATCTGACTTGCTCAGAGGCAAACCCAACCTCATTCCTGCTGACCAGGGCATGACCCCTTTTCATTTCAATGGAGGGAGCTTCTTCTTGTATCTACTGAAAATCCCCAGCAGCGCCAGCCACAAAAGCCTCCACACTCCCCCAGGACATCAGGATGCTGTGGGTGCTGTCCTGAGAACTACCTTTTCATAAGCACACTTGCCCAAACTCCCCCTTCACCCAAATCACCATGATACTGCCACTCTCACACAGACTTCTTCAGCCCAGTCATGAAACCCCATCCTCCTTGCCTGATGTTTTGACTCTACTTTTGACCACATGTAGGCACATTCACAATCTCTTATCTGGTAAGCTCACGACCCTTATCAGAGTATTTCACTGCTATTTAGAGTTTCCTGAACTAAACTTTATCTTGTTTTAAAGCCTGAGTAGAAGGCTGCCAGGACCTACGAGCTCATTTTCAAAATCATGTGGCTTTCAAAATTATACTTGAATTCTTATCGGGCGGTTGTTTTCCTCAGTTTTGTAAGACTCCCCAGCATCCCAACTTCCAGATTTTTTTTTTCCTTCAAATATCAGAGCTAAGAAAATCCTTCCAGTTCAGAATTTAAGAATACCATTAACAAATATAAGACTTGTGCTAGAAACGTGAGTGGTACTCAACTGAGTCTCAAGGCTTAGGAAGATTAACCAAATCAATACATCAGTTACAAAAGATACTCCATCATGTTACCCCTACGCAGAAGGGCAGATTTCTGTTTTTCCACTGAAGGTTTAGGTCATCCAGACCCAGCTGCAATTGGATTTTGGTATTATAATCCAGTACTGCCTCATAAAAAGATAATGAAGGTGGTTATGATTGAGTTGCCATGACCTTCTTGTATGCTATGCTAGTTTATGAATACCTTCCTATCATGGAAAGAAGGAAGAGAGGAATGTACTAGACAGCTGGAAATCTAAAACTGTAATCTCTAAGAGATATTCATGTGCTGTGTAATAATCTACACAGATTATTTGCAGGTGAACAAAGATCATCTCAGAATGGATTATGTTCTAAATTTCAGTGAAAGCACAGAGCTTTACTAGCTAGCTTCAGAAATGGTGACGATTATGTCTTGTGTACTTTTTTAGCAACAGTACGTGACGTAGAACAAAACCTACAGGTTGCAAATTTGGTGATATTAGAATTTTTTCATTTTGGGTAACAGTGGGTAGGCTGCTGTGTTAATGCCAGAGGCAAGCAAGATTCACCTTTAACCATACACAGAGTGTGGCAAATAAAGTACCAACCAAAAGACAAAATATTTTCCAAGCATCTTTGAAATTAGATGAAAACTACAAACTACTGTAGTAGTCACAAAACCTGCATACCTGCTGTCTCCCTAGTTCTTTCAAAATTTAAAGACTGCAAATGTCAGGCTTAGTAAAAATCCAGCTCACTACTCTTTAAATTTTTGCAGGACATCAGCACGCACAGTATCCCTGAAAGATTTACCTTCTTGTGACAGGCAGTCTGGCTTTAATTTCCCAAGTCTCTCTGTACTTCCATTTACAATCAGTCAGCCTTCCCATATCAACACCTTTCTGATATACTATAAACTCAAGAAGTATTAAAAAGTAAGTAATCATCTCTATTTTGGTAAATCATGGAATCAAATGATTGTTTTATCCTTAAGATTCTTGAGCAATAAATTAATATGACCAAAATAAACAAATCAGTGCTTCAGTACAATTCAAATATTTTTATGCTCCAATTCACACTTAATAGTACAGATTCAATTCTAGCTTTCGGATATATCTCCATACTACTATTGTGCTGTATCATTCGCCACCTACTTCAGTAGGATTGCAAATTATGTATAACAGGCAATGGGAAAATCCTCCATAAAAGCCAGATTTTTCTTCCCTTGAGATACTGTCATTTAGAAGGAATGAAAACACAGTTTTAAAATAACATAAACCAATTATTCTACAAATATTTTACACTGTGTGCTGGTTTTAGCTAGGGTAGAGTTCATTTTCTTTACAATAGCTATTACGGGGCTGTTTTGCATTTGTGCTGAACAGAGCATAAATAGAGATATTCTGTTATAACACAGAGATTTTTTGCTACTGCTGAGCAGGGCTTACACAGAGCCAAGGTCTTTTTCTTTTGGCAAGTAGACTGGGGGTGCCTGGGAAATTGGGAGGAGATACAGCTGGGATAGCTGACCCCAGCTGGGATATCCAAAGGGATACTCCAGACCATATGACATCATGCTCAGTATATAAAGTGGGGAGAAGAAGGAGGAAGCGGGGATGTTTGGAGTGACAGTGTTTGTCTTCCCAAGTAACCATTACATGTGATGGGGCTGTGCCCTCCTGGAGGTGGCTGAACACCTGCCTGCCGCCCATGGGAAGCAGTGAATTAATTCCTTGTTTTGCTTCGCTTGTGTGTGTGTGGCTTTTGATTTTCCTATTAAACTGTCTTTATCTCAGCTCCTGTGTTTTCTACCTTTTACCCTTCCCATTTTCTCCCCAGTGCCGCTGGTGGGGAAGTGAGTGAGCGGCCGTGTAGGGCTTGGTTGCTGGCTGGGTTAAACCACAACACACAGCTTCTAGTAAACTGAGGGAAGTGCAGAAATACTTTATGGGTTTTTTAAAATCATAGTATTTTATTGACCGTACTAGGCTTAAAAGCTCAGTTTTACTGTAAAACAGTGCTTCGAACTATAAAGGGGATCTTTGTGGTTAAGGCACCTAGTGAATTCTCTCAGTATTTTATCAGCCAGGTACCGAGTCCGGTAGCCATAGGAAATTACTTACTCTATTTTAGTGTTGCTAAATTCTGACAACTTTTGCTAGCTGAAAATTTGTACATTACACAATAATCTCAACTCTTCATTTTATAAGCAGGATAGAGTATTTTTTAAATCACTGAAATCTCTCCCAACCTGCCCTGGGGAAGGATTGCTTTAAAGATTATCCACCAATTTTTCAATTAAAGCTAAACAGAGTTTCAACTCTATCAAAACCACACACACTTACTATTCATGCTCTTAAAATCCCTAGTAAGCAGATACCTAAAAGGAAACAAATCTTGCTTGTTTCTAAGTGTTGTGGGGTTTGTTCTTTTGCGTTTTTTTTTAAATCGGGTTTTTTTGTTTGGTTGGTTGGTTTTAAATCAAGCACTTCATCCCTAACAAATCAATCACTTAAGACTGTAGAGGGCTGAAGGGTTAAAACCACGTTCTCATAAGGGATGACTAGAATTAAAACAGTAGTTCAAATGACACAGGAAGTACCCACTAAAAAAATAAATAATCAAAACTAAAAAAATTACGCAGCTCTGGGCCATTATCTTACTGCTATCAAAATACTTGGAAAAATAAAACTGACATAAACTTGACGAACATAAAAACTGAGTGTAAAGGGGGCAATACTAAAATTTTAGTATGATTTGAAGTCAAATAAAAAAGAATAAATAATCTAGTTGAGAATGGAGAATGACAAGGACTGGGTACAGTATATGCATACCAAAGGCCACCCAAGGATTCTGCTACCTTTTCCCGTAAGGGTGAACATGGTGTTGGCTAAGTTAAGGATTGGACTCGATGATCTTAGAAGTCTCTTCCAAGTGATTCTATTATGCTATGGTAGTCTTGCTCCATAAGAAAAACATGAACAATTAGCACATAATTACTAGATAAGAACTGAAAGAATGGTGAAAAGAGTATTTATCCACTTTCCAGCTTTAAATCAATAAAATCAGATCAAATTTATTTTGTGTATGCCTTTTATTTCTAGCCATTTTGACCTGATCCTGACCTCTGTCCATTTTTGTATTCATTTAAAGTTTTGAAGCACTGTCACATATGCTAAGCATAGGGTCTTGCTGACACCTAAACAGCTGCCAAGAGACACTGGGTCCATGACAGGCGTCCCAAGGGAAAACCATCAAGAAAAGGTGAATAGACTGCTTCAATGTAATTTATCTGTAAGCTACGTGCACAGCTCCCTCACAAATATATGTCATCTCTACTGAAAGAGGGACATATCCTAATGCTCTTGCCAAGTTCTCAGGGAAAAGCTTTCAATCAATAACAACAGTAGGTCTGATAAAGTTTGTATCCTTTGTCCTCTAAGGCCAGTTTCACCATCTTGGATACAGCAAAAAAATCTTGGGAAGATTTGATAAGGATTTGATTAAGTATTTGGTCCAAATACTGGAAAAAAATACACCCGCTTTATTTGCAGAAATGCTCAGACATGAAATATATCAAGTGAACACCATCAGTCATTAATGAACATCCATTTCAAAGGTGTTTTTAAAAACCAAGCTAGCTTCATCAATAGGCATCACTTAAACACCAATCTACAGAAAAAGGATAAACAAACAATCACTTTTCAAATCTTTTAAAATTTACATTTTCAGATACTTATTAAAAAAAAAAGCCAGGAGGTAGTGAGATAGAGATTTGAAATAGAAGAGTCCACTTTCACTGGCAGTGTAGAACCACTGGCAGTGGTTGTTTTGCTCAACTGTATTACTTTTTTATCTGTCACATTCTAACACCAGAAACACCAGAGGTGTGCTAGGGCTACTGGAGGTTGCATCTACCTGCAGAGAGGCACACACAGATCTATCTTAGAACTTATGAAAAATCTAGGATTAGTCAATCTTGTGAAGTCTTTGGTGCCTAAGGACCAAAGAAGAGTGGCCTATGTTTGTGTATTGGGTTTGCATGGCAAAGTTCTGCTACTGGGCACTACAGGAGTGGCTTCTGCAAGAAGCTTCCAGAAGTTTCTCCCATGTCCAACAGAGCCAACACCAGCTGGCTCCTAGACAGACCCATTGCTGGCCAAGGCCAAGCCAATCAGGAATGGTAGTACTGCCTCTGTGATGACATTTTAAGAAGGAAAAAAACTTATTGCACAGAAGTAATTTGTGGCCAGAGAAAAGAGGCGTGAGAATATGTGAGAGGTACAGCCCTGCAGACACCCAGGTGAGTGAACAAAGAGGGGGAGGAGGTGCTCCAGGTGCCCAAGATGAGATTCTCCTGCAGTCCGTTGTGGAGACCATGGTGAAAAGCAGCTGTGCCCCTGCAGCTCATGGAGGTCCACAGTGGAGCACAGATCCACCTACAGCCCATGGAGGAGCAGGCTCCTGGAAGGACAGGCTGACTCACGGAGAGAAGAGCCTACACCACAGCAGGTTTCCCAGTAGGATGTAGTGACCCCACGGGGGACCCATGCTGGCTGGATCAGTCTGTTCCCGAGGAATTGCACCCTGTGGAAGGAATCCACATTCAAGCAGTTCGTGAAGAACTGAAGCCTGTGGCAAGGACACACTGGTGAAGTTTGTGGAGAACTGCCTCCTGTGGGAGGGATCCTGCACTGGAGATGGGGAAGGCTCTTCTCCCTGAGGAAGAAGCAGTGGCAGAAACAACACGTGATGAGTAATCCCCATTCCCTGTTTCTCTGCGCTGCTGGGTGGGAGGAGGTANATGGAGGTCCACAGTGGAGCACAGATCCACCTACAGCCCATGGAGGAGCAGGCTCCTGGAAGGACAGGCTGACTCACGGAGAGAAGAGCCTACACCACAGCAGGTTTCCCAGTAGGATGTAGTGACCCCACGGGGGACCCATGCTGGCTGGATCAGTCTGTTCCCGAGGAATTGCACCCTGTGGAAGGAATCCACATTCAAGCAGTTCGTGAAGAACTGAAGCCTGTGGCAAGGACACACTGGTGAAGTTTGTGGAGAACTGCCTCCTGTGGGAGGGATCCTGCACTGGAGATGGGGAAGGCTCCTCTCCCTGAGGAAGAAGCAGTGGCAGAAACAACACGTGATGAGTAATCCCCATTCCCTGTTTCTCTGCGCTGCTGGGTGGGAGGAGGTAGAGAACTGGGAATAAAGTTAAGCTTGGAAGGAGGGAGAAAGGTGTTTTACAATTTGTTTTACTTCTCATTATTCTACTCTGATTTTGATTGGCGGTAAATTCAATTAATTTCCCCAAGTTGAATCTGTTTTGCCTGTGACCATAATTGGTGAGTGATCTCTGCTTGTCCTTAACTCATGAGCCTTCTGTTATATTTTCTCTCTCCTGTCTAGTTAAGGATGGGAGAGATAGAGAGGCTTTGGTGGGTNGTAATCCCCATTCCCTGTTTCTCTGCGCTGCTGGGTGGGAGGAGGTAGAGAACTGGGAATAAAGTTAAGCTTGGAAGGAGGGAGAAAGGTGTTTTACAATTTGTTTTACTTCTCATTATTCTACTCTGATTTTGATTGGCGGTAAATTCAATTAATTTCCCCAAGTTGAATCTGTTTTGCCTGTGACCATAATTGGTGAGTGATCTCTGCTTGTCCTTAACTCATGAGCCTTCTGTTATATTTTCTCTCTCCTGTCTAGTTAAGGATGGGAGAGATAGAGAGGCTTTGGTGGGTGCCTGGCCTACAGCCAAGGTCAAACCACCTCACGTAGACACATTACCTTCATATCACTGGCAAGGGTAACCACTGCTCATCTTCAACAGTCAAGTAAACCTTTAGTGGGGGAACACCTTAAAAGCTGGCTCACCTGGTCTCCAAGGAAGAACCAGAACCACACCAGGTACAGAGGTGAGCCAGGCTTTTGTTCTTTGCTTGCACTGAGAAAATTGCTGCTGCCACCTTTATTTAAAAAAACCAGACCAGTACCCTGAACTCCTGAAATGTAATGATACTAATTCCTTATTCAGAGAACAAGTGCTATTTTCAGTTCTTCCACTGGGGAAAAAAAACCCGCATGGGTATTTAAAAAAATCCAAAGCTCTGGCACGTAGCCATGACAAAGAGCCAAAACTAATACAATTTCCAACAAACACTGGAATGTACTCTGCAAAACAGCTACGGTCCAGTGCCTATCAGCTGCTGGTGGCCTTCCCCTACAGCTGACTACACACTGCCCATATTAGCTACCAGTCGTTTCAACCCCAGGCAATGCATTGTTGTTCATTATCTCCACTTCTAGTCTTTAAGCATTTTGTAATGAAATATTTTAAATGCTGGAGTCAGGAGTGATTTATTCTGACACGTTTTTATATGTTGAATTAAAGCATGCACAGACCATCTGTTAGTTTAAATGAAGGCAGATATCATATCATGTGAATGGAGGCTACTTGAAACACAAAAACAATTACAGTGAATTTCACTCACACGCGCAGACTTCACAGTTCAGATAAAGACGGTAAATAACTGCACTTAGCCAAAAATGCAATGCGTGAGATTCACAAAGCAAGAGCATCTCAGTTCAAAACATGACCCCAAGCAGATACCAGGAATTATCTGGGGATCTACCAATTCCCACCCATGTTTTGATCACAGGAATAAAAAAACAAAACAAAAAACCCCCGACCACTCAGGAATAAGCAGACTTGTCCAAGAGATAGTCACAATGATCCATATTTTATCAATGTTTTTGAAACACAGGCAAATACTTCAAAAAGCAAAATGCTTTTAACTTACAGAGGGCTGTATAGCTGTTACTCCATTGAGCTTTCAGGAGTGAGGATGATTAGAGGAAGCCCACAAACTTAACTGACTGTAAGAAGCTAATCAAAGAGACCAACCCAACCAGCCAATCGTGTACATCTCTATTCAGCTGGCCTTTCTACAGACAACTGAGCTGCAACTGGATGAGGCTGTGTGAACATAGCCCAAAATTACATGTTTAGACAGGCAAAAGATATTTTCACAATGTAGACAGAAAAGTGTCTGGGTTGGATAAATCTGTCCAATTGGTACTGCCCATTGGAGTATGGATCTCATCCACAGCACCATTAATTGGTAAAGCAAAATTCCTGAAGTACAGAAATCTGAATAAAGTTTTCAAGGTTAAAAACTCTCATCTAGATGACAACCTTCTCCTTACTGTTCTCCTGTTCTCCTTACTAGAACAGCTTGGCATTTCTGAATGCTAATGCAAGCATGAGAAATACAGGTTTGGAATAAGCATTGCTTTTTTCTTCCAAGCAAAGTGCTTGCTCTGGAGACACAACAAACATAATTCTTTACTTCACGCAGGCTGCTGTACTCCTGGACAAGAGAATCAGCTGGTATTAAAATAAAAAAGTATTTCAAAGGAACCAGAGAGTACTAAATAGATTTTAAGTGTGAAACATTTGTTTAGCCTTAGAATACCTGTGTCCCATCTCAGTTTGCAATGATAAACGTAACAGGTTGATTTTGTCACTTCTGTCTACATCCATTTGCTTTTGTAACTGAGTACACAAAAAATGGAGTAATTTGTGTTGACAGGAAGAAAATCAAATGCACATCATTCCTCCAAGAGAGCTGTCAGAACTTTAACAGTGTACAAATTCCCATATATCAGCTGAAAATAGTAGATTTTGTTGCACAGAAAAAAGGTGAAGAAACCCAGATTCCTGTCTGTTTTCACTGATGTCTAAGCTAAGTGGAACTGCTTTCCACATTATCCTCCTTCTGCTGACTGAAAGCCAACTGTTTCACCACACTGGTGCACACATGTGGTTGATCATTCCGACTCAAGGCCTGCTGGCTCAGGATGTGACTTCATGGTCAGTTGAACAGAGATGAGGGAGGGCTACCACCAGAGGTGATGGCTATTCACATCCACCCATCTCTAACTACTCACTCTCACCTGCTGCACTAGCATCCACGGTGGGCCACATCAGTGAAATAATCTGTCCTTTTGTACAGGACAAGTCTGTACTATGCAAAAGGAGCTGTAATAAGCTGGAAAGACAGGTACAATATAGTATCAAATCATGTTTTAGGGAACAAACCAACACAGGGTAAAACAAAGGAGAACAAAACAGGAAAGCCTAAATGCCTGCTTCCACTTTTTTCCTCTTGAAGAAACTATCACACGATGCTCTTTCTAATCTGAAATGTCATGAGGTGCCATGATGATGTGAGGGAAAAACTTATGCAGTACAGTCACATATGATAGGAACAGCGAACCTTATTCCTGAAAAAGGGCTCATTACTCAGATCCATTAAATTTATCCTACTGACTTGCTTCAAGTATTGTGTTTGCAGCAGAACCCATGTTCCGGGAACTGCTGCCAGCCAAACGCTATCTTCACCTGCCGGATTAGCTCCAACTGCAGTCTCTTGGTTTTTTGCATGAAAGTGCTGACAGACAAAACCACTAAAACCCTGGCTCCCCTTCACTCAATGACAAAAATTCCATTAGCTTAATCACAATGCGTTTTAACCCAAGTTACTTACAAACATCTGAAAACACTTGGGGTGAAAAAAGTCAGAAAGGCCACGTGCTCAGCAGAGTTGCTTGGCACACAAGTAAACATACAATGAGTTAAAAACAAAAGCCAAAAAAGTAAGGATAAAGCAAACACAAAATAACAGCAGCTTACCTTTTGAGGTGGTGGTCCGTGGTCATCCAGGTAAGTGGAATTTCCTACAAAAAGAAGAAGGATAGAAATAAACAAAAGCCATCCAATGCAACTTCCACACTTTCCAATTCATGGTACCAGTGTACCTCTATCCCACTGGTTTTGTGATGTCAAATAATTCAAGGAAAATAGATTCCCTTTGCTTTAATTTTTGATTAACAAGTAATTTACTTTGACTACATTTGTAATACAAGATTAGATGCACATTATCATCTTACAAAATAAATTATATGGACCAAGGCAGTTTTAATTAATCAATCAGTATTCAGTCATTTGTATGACAAAAAATTGCCAGCTGCATCCTTGTGCATTTTAAGCAAGTAAGCACAGTTAACTGCAAAAAGTTTTCTTAAATAGTCAAGTATCAAAGGCCTTTATCAGATTTTGGTCTGATGGAATTGACAAGCATTCACTTCTCTCTCTTCTAACTGTATTTTTTCCAACCTCCAGGTTACTTTTTTGTTCTCAAACAGTACTGATTGAATGGGAGTTGTATTCTGATGTAATTGCACCTGCCTTTTCAAGATGTTCTTTTAATTCAGACAAAAAGCTTCAGAAAAAAAAAAAAAGCTTCTAAACAAATGCACCCTTTTTAGCTACAACAAAAAAGGCAATGATTTCAGACTTGTTACCTGTTCCTTACAAACACACACTGATACATAAAATACACACTCCCTCACACACACAGACTGTCTTCCCTGTAACTGCCTTTCCCAAACCCTTCTCCTGAAGTATCTTCCAGCAGATGATGAAACCTTACAGCAAGCCTAAAAGTTCCCCTTGGGCCACACACGCCTCTCCTCTCAGCCATCCTCCTACCAAAGACAGCAAAAATACCTCTGCTCTAACCTTTCATCAGTATGACGTATGAGAGTAATTTTTACAGGTGCTTACTAGACATCCAAAAGTTACACAGAAGAGGACTTTAAAAAGCTTGTCCTGCTCACGAGCATCTCTGCTCCTGGGGTGTTGATTAGGCAAAAAACCACAGGCTAGTGGAATAAAGCATCATTCAGAACCAAAGGACTTTTTGCTTGACAATCTGGCCAAAACCTTCATTTTTTTTCCAAGTGCCAAAAACTCCCCACAGAGGTTTCTGGATCCAAGAGGCAGGAAGGAGATGTTTGTGTGTGAGTGTCACAGCTACAGAACAAGGAAGTGGAGTTTTAGCGTGGAATATTCAACAGCACCCACAACAGTGCTGGAAGTTGGTTTCAGCAGGAAAACCAGGGAGCTGGAAGGGCCACCATTCCCTTGCCTGACTCTTGGGAGAGGTAGCTGCCACCTGGACCACACCATCTTGGAGGGGGAGAGAGCCTGGTGGCCACCACCACTGCCACGGCATGATGAATTTCTGTGTACAACAAACAGTTGAGATTACTTCTCAGAAGTATTTTGCTTTCTGTTTTTCCTCTGGTTTTCCAGCATATGTTATAGAGCCCTGAAAACTTCAGTCAGAAGGCTTCCAACTCATCTAAAGGGAAGTCCCAATACCCCAAACACGTTCTTTTAAAGATGTACGCACCTTCATCTTGGAAGAGTCTGCGCAACTACAAAAGCCTGAACTACTCTTTGATGGTGATTTGAAATCACAAATCATCTTCTGAAGCATACCAGAAACTCATCTCTCTGTACACTGGACACAAATATCTACTCTTTGGACAATCCAGTTGCTTATTTAATGCCATAGATAATACGGCTGATGACCTACATTCAGAATAATTTCTTTATTCATTCCTCTGACATGATTCTAATTGCCAGAGAAGAAATTCAGCTCCCAGATTGCTAAAAGAGATGGCAGTCTGGCTTTCTGTTAAAGTAGCTACTCCACACACGGTGACATGGACTTGAAAAGAAGCGTTTCTCCTCCCAGGTAATCTGGGAGGAGAGCAAGGAAAACTTCTCATTTAGGATTTACCTTTCCTGTAGAATCAGGCTGTTAGTAGTTCATAGCAGCTTTCTCCTCTTTGCAATTAGACAAGCAGAAAGACTGACACTGTTGCTGATAAAAACATTTCTGATAGTTTTCTCATTGTATCAGGAAAATTATTTGATTTTGATACATTAAAAAAGTGATGTTTGTTGTCTAAACAAGTTAACACACTAGAGAGGTCATAAACATTAGAGATGAAAACTACTAATTTTTTTTAAAAATTAGCAAAACTTTACATTTCGTAATTGGTATTAAGGTGATTACAGGAGTAACAGGATTTTTTCCCTTCTCTCTCCAAAATATATGCAATTTATGCTTACCTAAATAAAAAGGAATATTAACGACATGCGTATTAACTATCTTTACCAATCACCTATCACAGCCAGTTTTGCAGTAGAGAAGGACTTGAACTACCAGTCAAGAGTTTACACAGCATCTTATAGAGCAGCATCAAGAGTGTCAGAGTTATATTACAGAAACATTTTTGAGATAGTCCTTAAAATCAAAGAGCTTATAACTAATTTCACCTCTCTGTATCAGTAATCTATGTTCTTAGTATGCAGACTGCATCTTCCTTCCTTGGAAAATTTTTAATCATCAAAACTACATGAAAATATCTCTAGCTTTGAACATATGACCTGTAGATTTGATTTCTGTAACCAAAATGTTGGTTTTTTCACAACACAGTCTAGTTACTACTGTATCCACTTAAAAGACAAGAGTACAATTATGGGCCATTTTATAAAGGTTTTTTTCATGGCAGTTGCTTGCTCAAATTTGGAAGCTGTGAACTGATAGAAACGAATTGCCAGGCAAACACAAGTGAAGAAGGAAATGCAGATTTGAAAGCTGGTCAGAATAACTCACAATGAGCAGAGGATGGAAAGCTGCAGGCAGTCCCCACACCCTTACCCTGCCCCAAACTCCACGTGCAGGGCTAGCTCCCGTCTCATCCCACAGCTCCTCCTTCTCCTCCTCAGGCACACGAACCAGAGTCAATTTCAGTGTCCAAGGCTTGCCACATCAGTTTAACAGTCTGAATTCTTTTGGGTTCAAGTTTTAAATGAGAATTTGTTTTCAGTAATAAAAGCAAAACCTTTTGCTGAATGTTTCATACCATACACTAAGTAAAATACACTGAAATAACTCCATAAATCCAGCTGCAATGGAGTGCAGCAGCAGCAGCCTGTGAGGTACACCAGCCAGCTCCTTAACCCCATGAAGCCCAGCACATGCCCTCACTGATCATCGCATTACAGATCTCAGCTTGCTTCCACTCTGTCTGCAAAACAGGGGCCACAATATAGGAGCTTTAATGCATGCAGAAATATAATGAAAAATGTGCACCTATGCAAAAGGCCTGAAGGAAAGATGACTTTGTAACACAAGAGGCCATGAAAATCTTATTAAGTATGACTCCCAAGCTGGGTATTTACAAGTTTTACAAACTTAAAACAGGGTGCCACTTTCACACATAGGGCCACTTTTCACACAATCCATATCAGACTAGGTTAGTTTAAAAACAAAAGAAAAATTCAGCATTATAAAAATTGCAACAGTGGAAAAGTACAAGGTCAAGCCAATCTATGAACTACCAGCTACTAACAGCTGATGTAGTAGGAGAGCTGCACAGTAAAAAATCAGAGACTTAGGAATGGATACCAAAAGCACCAAAGGAACCGTACATAACCTAAACTGTTCATTGCAATTGCATTAACAAGCTTATTTAAGGTGGAGAACATTATCACGCAGCTTTTATATGCTACGGCACAGACAACACGTGTTTGACGCCACAAGAAGGGAAGAGGCTTTCTGTGGTGGAAATGATAAAGTGATAGAAGAGAGAGTCATCCTTCCTCACTAGGAATCTTGTCCATTGCCCCAAAGCAACCTATGGCATTAAATTATTAGGATGACTTCTCTCAAGTCCTTTAATAAAGCTTTAATAAAGATATCATTACTCTTGTCTGCTGACCAACAAGATTATTCTACATTTTTTTTTCCTGGAGAGGAGTATTTACTCTTCCAAAAGGAAATTTTCTGCCTTCCTGTAATAGCATAAAAGTCTAAGGCATTAGAAACAAGTCAGACAAAATAAAAAAGTCTCAAAACAAGTGGTATTATGCATTCCATAAACAAGCTCAACAGCACACTTGGGGCTGGCTGAACACGTCTCCTCCAGACTCTGCCAGAGATAAAAAAAAAAAAGTCATCCTCATTATAAAAAATGGTGAATACGTGGAGGCAGTCCAAATTTTTCCATAATTTATTATCTTTGAGGTTAAGTGAATCAGCTGTATGCAAAATCCTTGGGGAAACCTTGTGGTTATGTTCCTTTTTTCTTGGAATCACCGAAGTGTGGGGGTTTTGTTTGAAGCAAGCCAAGTTTAAACAGAGAAAGATGGTCAGTCAACCAGGATTAAGGGCAAATATTGCTGTGTACAGTTCAGAACCACAGATAACAAAAGTAACTGCAATTTTGGAAAAAAACCTTTCCAAAAAATGACTGGGGAGTACAGAAATAGGAAGTAAATGGACTTAAGTGTGAACTGAAGACCCTTTGATAGCAACTGAAACAGCCTAACTCTACTTGAACAATTCAGATATCCCATGGAAAGAATTGTGTAAAGACAGGGAAAGAAAGCCAACAGTGAAAATGTGGAGTTTGGACTATTTTCCCGGAGCAGGGTTTTCCCTTGTAGGGAATCCCAAGCAGCAGTCTAAGGGAGCTGGGATCCAGCTAATGCCAAATTTAATTTGTCTTGTGAAAATCCTTCTTTGTTCTTTTCACTTGGCCACCATCTCAAACTTCCAGGCGCCAATACAACCTCTATTGGCAAACAATCCCTTAGACCCTCTGATGCTTAAAGGAAAGGAGCAGTTTAATAGTTGTCTGAGGAGTCTTCTGGTCTGGAAATCAGACTTCAAAGAAGAATTTCCCCACCAAGCACCTCCAATCATTAAGAGCTGCACCTTCACAATAAACTGAAGTGCCAATGAGTTATCAGAAGAGGATAAATTCTGCTCTGCTTCCTTCTTCATTTTTTTTTCCCCTCCCAATTTCAGAGCAGACATCCTTAGAAATTTCATAGATATTTACACACCTGAAATAATATGATTTTCTTGGTCATCATGTCTTGAAGCCCTTTGTGGTCCAAAGGCAGGAAGGGAGTTAGGAACTACAACTTGAAAACTAGCAGATTAGCAGAATGATGTTGCCCGCAGCTCAAATCTAACTTAAAGGAAAAACCCTGCTATTGCTGAGGTCAGCACAGCCACACCAGCTTTCACAGAGGAAAGTTTTTCCAGAGGTGTACACAAAACATTAACACAGCAAAACATAGCAAAACCCCACTGACCAGTCTGCACTGGAATACAAAGTGACTTACTGCCATTTCTTCCATCATATATAAAAAGCTGTGTACCTACAATTGATTTCCTCTGAGAGAGACTAACATCCTATCAAAATTTCCATTTTTGACCACAAAAAAAAGTAAAACGAACATTATTTTTTAAAAACATTCCACAATGGATTTTTTCTTCCTTTCTTGCCTTTAAAATCATTTTAGTTATTCTTAGTTTTTAGAATTGTAAATGCAATAAAACCAACAACAACAAAAACCAACCTACAGCCAAAAAACAAAACCAAACCAGCACCAAACCCACACATTCAATTCACTCTACATCACTGCACACAATGAAGAAAAAAAGCTGGAACATGACAAAAATACCTATTTTGCTTTATTACCCAGTGATCTGAACCCTAGAAACTTCATCATGATATAATTCAGATTCGTCTACCTACAAGTTTCATAGTTCTAACACAATTAGGAGAGAAAGTGGCACATTTAAGGATAGTTTTTGAAAACTTACTGGCAATTCTGCATATACATTATACATGGAAGCACCACTGGAATACAGATACGAAGGGTTTAAATAACAGGAGGTTCTAAACCAATGTAGAATATAATATACATCAGATGGCCCTCCTCTTGCAAAGAGAGGAGACTGCAGAAGGCAAAGCTACTCCAAAATCACAGATCCTCTCTGAACTGTGAGCATTTAAAAATGTACAGAGAGGTGTTTCATTTAATTGTTTTGCCAATAAACTGCTTTAATAATACTGGGGGAAGGGAGAGGGGGAAAAAATTAACATCAAATCAAGAAATAAAACCAGTCCCAGCAGGTACTTTCCTGCACACAAAGGAAAAGCACATATACAGCTCTGTTGAGACACTGCAGAGAAAACCTAATGACCAAAAAAAATAAGGTGCCATTAAGCCAAACTACTGCAATTTTATTTTAATTCATTTTGCTATGAAAACAAAGACTGTGATCTATTTTTGTGGCCAGGCAGCTCTTTACTAAATGCATTTTAAAGGCCCATTACCTGTTGTTAACTTCACTCTACTTTTCAGATGGTTCTTAAATTCAGCATTCTGGTATCACACAGCAAGTGGACACAGATTATAAATACGGTGTCCTTTTTTTTTCTCCTCAAAGATTTTTATCTTACCTCCTGTCAAAAAGTGTGCCAAATATTTTGTAATGACTTCTATTCTTTTCTTAATTTCCTCAGCAAGACTTACCTTAACAAAATTCAGAGTCAGTTCTATAAATACACACAGGTGTTCCTGAGGGAAAAAAAAGTTTCTCAAGATGTGTGGCCAAGTAATACCTACAGCTAGGCAGCTACCAACAAACCTGTTCAAAATTTAAAGGGGCAAGTCGGGAAAAGCTCACAGTTCAGCAGCTGAACTGCCACCCATTGAAATAACACAGACAAACACTTATCTCTGACTTCATTTCTTAACTGGATAACATGAGAATAATGGTGGACACTGTATCAAATTATTATGGCTGAATACAGAAATGGTGAGAGTAGCACAGAAACTAGCAAGTTAGAGAGCAGTTAGAAACATCTGAATGAGCTTGACTCCATGACATCCAGGTAGCATACCTGGGAATCTGCCTGTGGAAGGCTGCAGTAACAACTGTATCTGAGAATTAACAGGGAATGATGGGGTGAAAATATGGCTGAAAGAAAGTTCTCTGAAAGTAGCTATCAAAACCCAACACTTTTAAACTGGAAACAGAAAAACGTTGCAAAAATCAGGGGATGAGGACTGGACAGCACTGGAGATATCCAAGAGGAAATAATCAAGCATCTGCCAGGCATGACCCAGGTGTTATCATGCTGCTTGAGAACCAGGAGGGAAATTAAACCAGGTCTTATTCCAGCAGTATTTCTTTTTAATGATTATCTTTTTTTTTTTTGTTTTTCCCCCTCTACCCTGCAGAATGCATAATGCAGAGGAAGAAACTATATGGGAGTGATGGTGATGGGGCCACGACACTTTCCCTTTCAATTGCACACACACTGCCACACCGGGAACAGCACAGCCAATACAGGAGACTTCCCCTCCCTCTGTGCAGCTCAAATACAGGACTGCAACTCCACAGATGAACCTTGCCTTTACAAGGCCCCTCTTCCCAAAGGGATGACAGTGAGGCTGAGGGATGGACAAAGGACATAATGATGAAGCTTCAATGAAGACCTTGTCAAGTGCAAGGCCTCTTAGTCTCGCTTCACTCCGCCATTCAGGCCACAAACCACACGGAATCTGTATCTGACCAGACACCTTCTCAGATGATACCAGTCTCAAGAGTTTCCTGTTACATCAGTGCCAGACATCAGCTCTGCTCTTGCACATGATGTTTTTCCAGAGACAAGGGTTTTATTATTTAAACTTAACCCAACTTGCTAGCTTTATTCCTGTCGGCTGCATTTATGCAGATATCTTTCTCTCTTTTCCCCTTGCACAGGCAATCTTGGCAAACAGCAAGTCAATGAATTTTGGAAAACACCCAGCTGGCAAGTCACCAGTTATTCAAGGAAGACTTTTATTACTATTATTAGTATTATTAAGTACTACACTGCAAATGCTATCCAGAAGGAGTTGTTTGTTGGGCGTTTGGTTTGAAGTTCCTGTCCCTGGAGGCACATTTCCGAGAAGCTGCCTTGGTCTGTGGTCTGACCCCAGCGGCACCTTCCTAGCAGAGAAAAAATGAACACGCTTCACAGAAAATTGGTCACATACATCACTAAAGAATTATTCATATTTTTATTGTGCTGAAGCCAAATGAGTTTTCCTTGCATGTGCTTTTCACAACATCTGAGTCATATGGTTGCTATGATTTTGTCTCACTTCTTTACAGAGGCAGCTGCATTTAGGATAAGGGACCCCCCGTATGAGGTAGCCTGCAAGATCGAGCTGTAGGTCTGCTTTTCACTTTCTCCACAGTTCAGGTTTTCTTGGTATCGGATCTCAAGAAATACAAATGAAAAATAAAAAAGGAGTCTTTTTACAAGTCTGTCTCATTTTCCTCTTTACCAGTTTTTTGTGCCACAGGAGAACCACTGTGAAACTCTTCCCTATACTTACATGCCTCCTGAAAAGCAAGAGCACTCTATATAAGAAGCAGCTATCTTTGTATTGTTTTCTTTTCTGAATATACAATTTAAAAAAAGAATTACAAATTGTTTAACCATTATTAGCTTCCCATCCTCCAAGGTCTTAACAGACAAAATTGGAAATAGCATTTCTTGCCAAGTCTGTTAGAAGCCTGTAACTGCAAAACGGAGCATATAAGTAGGTCAGATAAGGAACATACTGTACCCAAATGAGCTATTTCTTCTTTATGACACATTAGCATAAAATTTTATTAATCTCTACTACAAAAAATACTACAGCTTCAGATGGCTTTCAAGACTTCAACATGATTTAATAGAAATATTTTCCATTACTATAAATCCTTTGGCCAAACTGCTCATTTTTCACACTATCCAGCTTCTATTCGTGAAGCCATTTTAACTCCTCTCTACCCCAGTCTCAAACAGATGCATTTGAGTGACACGAAGACTTCTCAGTGCAGGAGTTTTGTATTTTAAGAACTTCTATATAGAAACTGCATGTTCAAAAACAAGAGGCAAGATTTAGTAAACACAGAGCATTGCACTGGACTTAAACCTGCCTTTCTATTTCAGCATCCTTTCATCTCCTGCAACTGTAAAAGTACAGGATTAACCCCATTCCTGTCATTCCAAACCCTTGCAATACATAACTTCTACTTGAGATTTCAGCCTTTACTGAGAAAAGTGTCATTTTGGTACATGGAATAGATAACTTGAAAGTCAGTGCTTCTGAAAGTATTTTCTTCCTCTACAAAGCACTGCAAGTGTCTAGCTCGAGCCTTATGATTTCTAGAAATATTACTTTTTCTGCCTTTTGCCTCATTTCTCATGATCTTAAGTAAGATCTGTACCCATTTTTGTATGGGTGAGATTTGTTAGCTGATTCGTAAACATTTGGTAGGATGCACTAAAAAAAAAAAAAAAAAAAAAAAAAAGA
>VXAZ01009477.1:6744060-6790740 GCA_013399875.1 Gymnorhina tibicen
AAAAAAAAAAAAAAAAAAAAAAAGGAATGCATTGTTATAAAAACTTTGCTCTCCAAAATCTAATGCTGTCCTCATTACTGAAGCCAAGGACCCACAACGCATACACCAGGCTTACCTGTGTGAGAAACACTACACAGCCCTCATGAGTTTCATCAACTCAAGCATATCCAGCAGTAAATAGAAGCATGTACGAATTTGAAACAGCAAAAATTTGGCTATCAGTTTTTTGATAAGCATTTTGTATGCTTTCAATTTTCAAAAATTTGAGTGAAAACATTTGGAAGACAAGTTTTCGGATGTATTGATATATTCTTGCCTCCTTAAGCTCTCCAATGACTAAAACAAGCGTCCTAAAAGTGTCAGCAATGGCAGCATCTGCACTAACACCTTTATGTAGAAAAGGTTAACAACACTGTAGCTGTGCCATACAACCACTGAAGCAGACCAAGTGTCATCAGCCTCAGCAGAAGTCTTCAAATTGGCATTATTTGTCTCGTGCTCTCTACCTGCCCCAGAAAGATTTGCACTTTATGTATCTACTACTAACCTAGCTGGCAAGGAGCTCAAACTTGACAAAGGCAACTAAGAGGCTCTTAAATATATTTTGGCTCACTGGGATAACTGTTTACTTAGGACTGCTCTTGGATGCTTTGACTGCACTCATGAACTCTGAGTTGCAAACATTAACTACTGGTAACAATTACCTAGGCGTGCTCTTCCTTTTTATATCACTTTCCTGTGTTTTATTTAGCTTGGAGAACCACATCAGGATGTCACCACTAAGATGTGGCAGTTTAATAGATCTCTAACTGCCACTCACCAGCCCTCCTGCTGACAATGTTTCTTACAAGAGACATCTTAAAATATATGAAAAACATCTGTGCCATGTAGACTGTGACAATATAGCAGCCATTATCTAAATTCAACTTCTCAATGTACACATGGATTAAGGTAATTTTATTACCACATCTACATACAACTAAATATATATATATATATATATATAAAAGCAACAACGTCTGCTTCGGCACTTGGGAGATTTCTACACAACATTAAATAAGTTGTTTCAAAAGTTATAACAAAGGTATTCACATTGTCACATACTACAGAGCAGTATAAATTAGATGTACTACTGTACCATATCATGTATGATGGTGTAACATTTTTAGGACATGCTTTGTCAACCTTCTGTTTTAGAATAAAAATGATTTTCAAATGCCAGAGCTTTATGACAATGCTTTTAAACTTTTGCTGGAAGGTGAGAATAGGCTTCTTGTTCTAATCATACAGCAGGCAGAGTGGTGTTATTCTACACTTCACAGGCTGATTTCAGCAACAGTATTTCATTTCTACAAATTTCCATTGAATTTGGCTCAGATAGAGTAAAGAAATTGCAGCATACTGAAATCAACATTCAGATACATGAAAAATGCAATTCTTTGCCCTTTATTCTGCATTAGATTCTACATTTCTCAGTAAGATGACATTATCAAAAAAGATAGAGAAATCGACCTAGCTTGAAGACCCTCTAGAGCGAAGCCAGGCTACTGTTCAATGCTATCTAACTGTCAACAGCAACCCTGGTACTAGGAAAAGGTCATTATTAACTATTATTTATATAGTATATATTAGTAATATTAACCACTAAATGTGTTCTTCTCATTTTTTTATACCCAAGAATGCAAAAAGAATTCAAAAAAAAAAATCTTACACAGATGTAAATGGTAACACATAAGAAGTACCCTCTCCCCTATTACAGAGTTGTGATTTTCTGTACAACAGAAGCTTAAATATTAGCTTACATACAATTACAGATCAGTTTACTCTTGCAAGTTACGTATTTCTTTAAGTAAAAACATTCTTACAGGGCAAGAACATCCAGATCTCACTCATTAATTTTCTTATGGCTTTGTCTTTCTTCACATGGGATTTCTGTCCCTTTACGGATGAGGTTCTCCAAGTACTTCTGTAATCGGTAACAAGTAATTCCGAAGTTAAATTATTGAGTTCCCCAGGCAACAACAGACTGCAAAACTCACTTAAGTGAGCCCCATCTAGGATGCAGCCTTCACACAGGAAATGTGTTCACACAAGCACTACAGAAACAAAATCACATCTCACTCCATGTATTCAAGTGTTCACCGCTCACAGGTTTAGTTTGGTGGGGTTTGTTTTGGTTGCTTACTGGGTTCTTTGTTGGTCCAGGTTTTTCAAATGCTTGTGTTTTAAAGCCCGGTACTTAAAAATTAAGGAACCTAGCATCTTCAGACATAGTAACAATGGTCTGCAGTGTAAAAATCATCAGGACAAACAAACAGCTTACGTGCATGGTGCCTGCAGTACCGGCACTAGTTATTCACGGAGAATTTAACACTTCTGTTAATTATCCTGACCTCTGATCCAAAGATGGAGGGTACTTTCTGAAGAATACTGAACTCTCCCCTTTGAATGGACTCCTGCGGGAAAGAGATTCTTTTCCAAAAAAACACTTGAAAATCATTATAATGCCAACACCAAATCTGTTTCAATCGGATCACAACCTACACACTTGAAAGGAGCACAAGCAGTGGACCGCAGTGCCACGGCAATTTGCTACCCTGATATGAATGTGAAATAACCTTTCAGCAAAGTTGCAGCAGTTTGCTCTAGGCTTCCGTGTCTTTTGGCCTGACAACCCTCTAGGCTCTGGGACACGTGTCAGGACTTTTGTGGCATTATTTTCCTCTTTAGACCTCAAAAATTCATCTCAGACTTCCTACCACAAGTCATTTTGTTCCAAGTCTTGACATCCTTATGGATCCGCTATCAGCAGCTCTCATGCTATGGTCAGCCAGTGTCAGCTCCTCAGCTCCCCTAACTCCAAACAAAATACAGCTGTGAAAATACCTCCTCTCTGCTGCCGCTGCAGCTTCACACAAGCTGTTTAAGAGGTCTCCACTGTTTTCTTCTCGTTTCCCACAGCAGTTTCCACTGTATTACATTATTTAACAATCAAGAGTCCTCCAGAATTTATTTTTGTCAAACTCAAAGAAACGATGTAATTCCCCTAGCTGCCTTCTCAAAAATAGTACATTATTTTTTAATCACATTGAAACAAACACATAAGAAAAAAGAAAACCCAGCCCTAGACATATTTCTGACACTGAAAATATACCAGTCTAAATTACTGAAAATTAGAAAGTTGAAAATGGGACCTTGAGAACGTAAAACTGAGGTAGAAGACTTGATAAAATGCCATGGCTCTGGGATTGCCAATACTTGTATTTCAGAGGACACCAGTGTATTTACTCAGGCTGAGATGTGAGTTCACCGCCAAGGCACAAGCAGTAAAGTGCTTCAAATGACTTGACTGGGCCCACAGTTCCTACTCCCATGCCAGGCAGCTTTTCTCCCTTCTTTGCAATCCTCCGTTAAATAAGACAAAACAGTGTCATCACCTCAAACACCTCTAACAGCAATTGTCTTCAGAGTCATCCTTAAATACAAATCATTGCTGACATATTTTGTAAGAGTAATAAAAGTGAACCATTATAAAAGCCCTGTGATGGGTTACTTTAATACAACAGCTCCTGGAAGGCTGTGAGAGGAACTGTTTTTTTAAAATAAGGTCTACACCAGCAACGCTTGCAGGACTGAGCCTTAAGATTAGCACCTCTTTGGAAAAAGGATACAACCTTCTGACAACGCTCATGTAGGGCCCAGCACTCACTAACTTCACTATAAACTAAAACACATCAAGTTTCCAATATTCCTAAAAGTTTACTATTCATTTATTTAAGCCCAGGACTTTTATAAACTCTTACACTTTTGACTCTTTCGTTGGCATGTAAACAAGCAATGCATTTAGCTCCTAAGAAATCCTGCAGTACATTGCCATTTGAGATCATGGAAACTTAAAGAAAGAGGCATAAATACCGTGCCATCAGCTGGAACATGCATCGAGTGAGCACAAACAGGATTTTGCATGGGCAGCTATAGGAGGTGTATGTAAAACTACACAATTTTACAGCAAGACACAGAATCCTGCATACCACTCTGAGTGGAAACCAGGGTGGTTGTGTTGCTTTTGTTTTCTTTTTAAAACAAATGGCCTGGTACATGAATCACAGTACGAAACCAGTGCACACATACCATACCCCACCCCCCTCTCAATAACACCAAAAACTCTAGAGCTTGACAGCAGAAGTAGGAAGACCAGTTTTGTGCTCATATATCCTTTCTGGTTTTGGTTAGTTCATTGTTTTTCTCTTTCTGTCTCACCCACTATTTTAGAAGTGTGTCTTTATTGTAATGGAATCATATTCTACATACAATCTTGACAGGAAGAAATGCAACTTTGCACTTGATTCATCGTGTCATATTAAGCTACTACATTTCTGCTTGGCCTGGGAAGGATGCCAGCAGGCTAAGCATACTCCTGCCACCTTCAGTTAAGGAAAAATTTCAGGGCCTTATGCTTCTTTCTGCACTCAACAAACCATAGCTTTGATGATATGCTCCCTTTTTATAATGCAGCTGAATGACAGGATCCGTTTTCACCATGCATTCTCATGGCACTTGCTGAACACTTAGCCAAATTTTAAGTACCACGCCTGAAAACAATTAACAAAAGTCACTCCTTATGAATTCCTCAAGAGAAGAAAAAAAAACAAACAAGCAGAAAGATGGACATCAGCACCTCGTCACTGACATTGCAAAGTCTCGGTTCTATACTGCATCCTTCTGGGCTACTGCAGGTACACAGACCCCAGGAAAAGCCCAGACCCCATGCAAAATGCCAGCCTTATTCAAGGGATCAGGCCGTGTCCTCAATCTCTTCCACCACCACTGCTGAATCTGGGAGTGCCACCAGCAACAGCAGGACAACTTCCTTTAAGTTAAACATCTACAGAGTCTGAGACAGTGTTCACAGCTCCCAGGAGTCATAAGTCTTGGTTTAGACTGCAGAATCAAAGAATAATTTTGGCTGGAAAAGACCTCTAAGATCATTAAGTCTAGCCATTAACTCAGTACTGCCAAGTACACCACTAAACCATGACCCTAAACATCACATCTACACATCTTCTAAATACCTCCAGGGATGGTGACTCAACCACTCCCCTGGAATGCCTGTTCTAATGCTACTGTTCCAGTGGAGAAATTTTTTCTAATATCCAATCTAAAGCTCCCCTAGCACAATTTAAGGCCATTTCCTCTTGTCCTATTGCTTGTTACTTAGAAGAGAGGTACTCCCAGCTTTTTACAACCTTCTTTCATGTGGTTTTACAGTGATAGGGTCACTTTTGAGTATCCTTTTCTCCAAGCTAAATAATACCGGTTTCCTTACACGCTCCTCATAGAACTTTTCTCTAGACCTTACACCAGGTTTGTTCATCTTCCCTGGATGTGTAGTTTGGACACATTTAAACGTAAACACATTCAAGGTTACTGTGGGAGCCAACACAGAAAAAGGACAGTGCACATCAGTGCCCAGAAATGTGGAGCGAAACATTACAGCATCAGGTGGATCCCATTCCTCTTTTAGCACAAATGAACTAGAAAACAAATATTAAGATGAACAGTGGCTAAAAAGTTTTTGGACTTCCATAGTTGTTTCTCCAAGCTGTGGATTCAACAGAGCCAACTCTATTCACTGGCCAACACCGGTACCACTGCTGGGGTAAGGCAGATGATGCACCAGAAGCAAATAGGTTCATCACATTAGATAATGGTGCTCTAGCCACAAACCACAAAAAACTCCAAAAAACAACACCCACAACCCAGAAAGAGAAAACTAATGAGAACCACCATTTACCTAGGTGCTTATTCCTGATGCTAATTTCTCAGCCATTCTGCAGAACAGATATACTCAAATCATCAGAACCCAAACAAACATTCACAGTAATTTCTGCTTCAAGCCAGGGCTGAAATCATTGGAAACTTTCAGCTACTTAAGTTTTGGTTACACAGAATAGTTTCTCCTCTGAAGGGAAGAGGGATTTCCTGCACAGACCTGAGCTGTTACAAGGTGGACTTTTCTGACACTTTACTTTTCGTGCAATATTCTGACAATATTAACACAAAAATACCCAGTGGTCAAGGCACCCTTTCCAAAGCATACATACATCTGTAAATGTACAACACACAAATAAAAAACAACTCTGAGGTTTCAAGAACTTTAATGTGTTTGCATCACTTTATACAACATTGCTAGTCAGCAATGACTTCACCCAGACAGAATAGGACAGCAATGTATGTCAGCAGTAGTCAGGGAAGTCTGGGAAATGTGATTTCGTAGTACAACTAAAATCTAGGAACAATTTAGTCACTCCAAGATCACAAAGAGGAGAGCAGTTTTACTCCTCCCAGCTGCTGAGCAATATCCTGGAGGAACTACGGTTTCTGTTAAAACGATCACAGAGAAACAGGCATTTTACAGTTTCAAAAATTGTTTTCAGTACAGAAGTAAGTGAAGGTGGTTAACACTTTTCAGGAAACTCATAAAGGCAGTACAGAAATATCAGAAACTCAGTTATGATGTCCTCAGTGATTAGAAAATTTTTTGCCATTACAAATGGAAGAGTATCTTCACATCTAACATAACACTGTTTTCACACAGTTAAAATTATAGTCTTTTTTACTTCCTTGCAATCTGGCATGCAATCTGGTTTTTTATTTGACTTCTGTTCTTAGTATGCCATTTAGGACCCAGAACATTATGCAATTTTGGCATTTTAACTATTTTTCTGCAATTATGACAGTTCCGTATTTTTTCCACAACTGACCTATTATTTACTGTCAATCTATTATTTCTACACTATTCTGAAACATGTCTCTGCCCCTTACTGGTATCCTTACAGTATCTTTACTTCAGAATCATCTGCAAATATAATCAAAATGTTACATCTCCCCTTTCTTAGCATTAAAGCAGATATAGCACAAAACCAGAGTACTGATCCTTAACAGACATCTTCCTTAACATGTACCTATGTCATAAGAGCTGTAGCATCATAGTATATGAAAAATATTATACTCATTACTAGTATTCTCATCAATAAAGAATACCTCTGTCTTGGGGTGACTTTATGATGCTGTATCCCGTATCACCTGCCCTATGCCCAGGCATGATTCTTGTGCCCTTCTGTGCCTTTAAAACTGGGTGCGAGAGAAAAGAAAAAAAAAAAAAAGCCAAACGAACTTTTCAAAGCAGTTTTGTGCTCCAAGGTCACACTCCTCTGCGTTCTCTGCTGTGGAGAGGAGTGGAGGAAGCACCCTTCTCCTGCTTTTCAGCCAGCTTTCGGCTCTGTTTTCTCCAGAGAGAGATGAGAGTTAAACCTTTTTTTTCTGGGATTTCAGATTTTTCCTTCTTCTCTTCTGGACTGTTTCAACAACATCAGAATACACCGGGAGAACTTTCCACCAAGGCCCCGGAGGTGGGCCCAAGCCAAACCAGCTCCAAAGAGGAGGAGAGAGACCACACCCACAGAAGGACTTTAAAATCTTCCTAAGTTTCTCTCCACAGTGAGAGGTTTTATTATTAAGTATTTTTATTATTTTCCTGTGTGTTTGTTAAATAAATAGTTTATTCCCTTTCACTTTCCTCTGAGGAATATTTCTTTCCCAAACCCAGTGGGGGAGGGGTGGTTGTAACCTGCCTTCTAAGAGAGGATGTTCAAATTTGGACATTCCTCCAAATTTGCCTCAAACAGGGACAATCTCCTAATGGAGACTGAGGGTTAAACACAGTTATGAAAACTTACTTCTATGAAACAATACCAGGTTTCTGACTATAATTGCAGTATTGCACTCTAGCACACCCTGAATGAAACACAGCCACATCCAGCAACCAGACCCCATTCCAAACTATCAACACTCTCAGCACCACAAGAGGCCATCACAAACAGCACATGGTCATCCCTCCGCCTTCTCCAAACCCACCCTGAGCTGTACCTGGCTGCAAACATGGCACCTGTATCCCTGAGCTGCCAGTGCCACTCTGCAGCCCTGGTGACAGCCCGGCAGCCTCCAGCCACCTCGCCCAGTCACAGTGACCAGACCAGAGAGGCACCTCAGCAGTGCCACTTTTCATTCTTGAGCAGCACCGGGAAGTACCACATCTCGCACTGCATGAGCAGCTTTCACCACGACCTCTGAGCGCTGAACAGCTGCATCAAGCCGTTGTTCCCAGCATGCAGCATTCAGTCTCTGGCTTCTCCACACATTGTGTAAAGCACTTGAACAGTAACATTTTTATGGCTGACAGCAAACTGTGGGACACTAGAAACAATGGTGTTGTTAAACTTGAATTATTGGGTAGTCCAAAACTACAATGTGGCTGGCATATATGAAATCCTTCACTGAGATACAGCTCCTGACTGTATTTTCATTTCTAGCAGCCCTGAATTGAAACAACGCATTTTGAAAGTAGGAATCCTGATAAGCTGCTTACTTCAGAGACTTCTGTTTAAGTCTTGAAGTGTGAAGGAGACACAGGGATTACAAGATGCTTTGAGATTTTTTTTACCCCTCTTTGCTTCCACACAAACTGAAACCTGTTTGCTTTCTCTTCCTACTGCTGCTTTTAGAAAAACTCAAATTCACACTTTTATTTAAACTCCTGCCTTCATTTTAGCAGAAATCCCTACTCACAAAATACTCTAAAAAATAATATGCCTTGACTGCTAAGAGCATCCTGTGCCATACAGTGGGAGAGCTGTGCTACTGCTACTGATGTGCTTCTTCCCAAAGACCTCTTGATTCAGTCATTCATCTAATCAGCAACAACAGGGGAAAACAGTACAGGGAGAGAAAACATTCAAAGCCAAAGTTGAATAACCCAAAGTTGAATAACCCACTACGATTCAATGGCATTTGAGATTCTGCCAAATTAAACAGAAGGCCTGCTAAACTGATCTCTCAGTATACTCCATCCTCCAGTTACATTTCCAGTGAATGCTTTAACCGTGATAATTTTGCACCTTCTTCAACTGTTAGAAATGCTGTTTTAATGAAATAACAATAAAGAAAAGCCCCAAACCACAACTTCCAACTGTGTAATATCTAAGACTGACAGCCTTCTGTCAAGTGCTACAGACATGCTTGACCTGCAATACAAACCAAACCTAAACCTCCGAACAGCCTCTCGCTGCACATCACGGCAAGCGTACAACCCGTGGCAAGTGGGCATCAGTTCATCCCTACAGTCCCATCAGCACTTCACCTCCTCCCTACTTCACACAAGAAGTGGAGTCCCCAGCTGAGATGTCACGCTCTCCTCCAAAGGGCCTGCATGAGACAAACCCCACGGAGCCCTGGCTAGCAGGGCATGGCTAGTCCCACGGCAGTGTTTTGCAAGCCTGGTCATGAGAGACCCTTGTGCAAGGCCACCACGGAAAACAATGTTCCCCATGCTCACAGACACCCTGCAGGAATCTCTGTCTCACAGAGAGGCACTGTGGTCCTATAGTAACTCTCAGAGTTACTTCTTGCCACCATGAGTTTGCAGCAGCCACATGGGCAGCCACAGTAGCAATTACTCTGAGGAAGATTCTTCAGGGCAAGCCAAGGCACAGATGCCACTGAATAGCATCAGAACACGTGCAATCCATGCACACAGTGGTTGCTGGGGTTATGGAAAAGTCAATAAAACAATCTTCCTATGATATAGGATAGACAAACATCCTGCCTGAACTGCAGTTTGGTGTCATTTGTGCACCTAGAGCTTCCGGAAAACTGACAGAAACATCTTCCTTTCCAGGTCCAGAAGATAGGGAACACTCAGTTTGCAATCACCTACAAAAATGCTGACAAAACCAAGCTGCCCACCAGAGCACCCACTGCAAAGGCAAGAATGAATGTCAGCCTCCAGCAGGGCACTGCTGCTGCCAGTGGGAGGCTTTCCTCTCCCACCCTCCTACTCTCTGCCTCTTTCGGGACCAGTCTCACACTGGCACCTGATGAAACTGAAGGCAGCCTGGCTCCCTGCATCACTGATGCAACAGAGTCCTGCACCCGCTCTCCAGCTTCTCTACTGATTTTACTTCCTTGGCCCTTGGCAGTAGTCCTGATGGCATATCAGATTTCCCAGTGACTGCCTGGGTGGTCACAGGGGATCTCCTGCTCTCAGTGATCTTCCCAGGTTGACAACAGAACAACTAATTACGAAGAGTGCTACTGTTCATGAAAACGGTGAGGGAAACATCACCAATATTTCAACTATTGTGTCTGCAGCTTCACATGGCACTATTACAACTAAACACTCACTTTTACTTACCTCCAGAAAAACCAATGCCAATACCATTTCTGGCATCAAGTAATGGTAAAACAAGGTCAAAGTGAATTTTTACATATGACATTATTTTCTGCAATCTAAAGACTGCAACAATTGAACATTTTCCTTCTAAAATCTCATCATTTAGGAAGACTTGTAAGAACAAAATACCTATTTTGAAACTGACTCTGAAGCTAGACATAGAAATTAGAGCTGGAAACATAACCAGTTTTTTGACTGAGCAGAAAAAAAAGAAAGCAAGACAATATAGACAAACAAAATCTTTATACTGTGCTACCCAGACAGTTTTCAGTACACGTAAGAAACACAATTATACAACAAGTAATAAAGAAATTAAAACTTAAAAACTCACCTTTCCCTGAACAAAAAATTATCCTATTTTTGTGCTTAATTGAACGTTCTCCAAACAAGACATCTGAATTCAATTTACAGAAGTTTTGGTTTGGGGGTTGCATTTTTTTTTATTTTAGTGGCTTTTTTTTGTTATTTTAAGTACTGAAAATTTAACTATGTGAACTCATCATTGTTGAATGTTAGAATCACAGGATGTTAAAAGCATAATCCAAGTTTTGAGTAAGTCCTTAGAAAAAGCTGTGTGCAAAATAAAAGTGGAATGTGATCACGTGGATGTACTGCAGTGAGATGTAGGAGTCATGCTGTTACTATTCCATATATTCTGAACTTAGGTAGTTGTTTATCCTCAAAGTCTTGAGCATACAGATGATTTGCTAATTTGTTCCCAATTTAATGATTTTACTTCAGAAGATAGATTAAGGTTCTTTTTGTCCTTGGTAATATAAAGGCTACTCAAGTAAATCTGTAAGCTTGAAAAATGCATGTAATTAAAGAGTTCTTTTTTGCCTAATATTTACAGATACTGTTTTGCACCTGACATGAGGATGTTGATATGCAGAAAGATCTGGTGCAAGAACACAGAAACAGTCTGTAGTTTCTTTCTAATATCACTCATGACAATTTGGCTTTCTCTGTAAGCACAGCTCTTGTGTCAACTTTCCAATTTTTATCTGAAGTATGTCTCAAAGGCAACTTACAGGCTGGAGCTGACCTACAGGAGGCTTCCTTTAAGAGATGTGGATTTTAGCTGCTGGTGCAGTCAAGTCATCAATATAGATCACAGAGCCACCAAGGTCGGAAGAGACCTTCAGAATCAACTAGTCCAACTGTGATAAAATATCCATTTCAGACATTTGCTACACTGATTACTTTATTAACAGATCATAACAGACTTTTTAGGGGTGTTACCCTGGATGACACGTGTATGTAATATTCTGTATCATGATATATCTCCTTCCTCTTCTAGAGGCTGTACTTACAGAGATGTCTCAGGCTGTTGTGCCTTGCACAGGAGTGTAGGAGCCATGACTACTCTTTCCTAGAAAAAAAAAATTATCATTCTCCTTTCTCTCCTTTCTAATATGTGACAAAAAAATACACCAAAAGATTTTTTTACACCAGAGACGCATTTTTTCCCAAAAGTATTTGTTCATAAACAAGATCTGAGACAGAAGTACAGATCTCATCAAGGATAGGGTGAAAGCAAGAAGGCTTCCAGCACTGTCCACGTAAATACTTTCCTCTGCACAGCCTGAGTCCATTAGCTTCTTTTGTTGTCTATATGCTGTCCAAAAAATTAACTAAATCCAGCCTCATCTGTGGTATCCTATTATTTAAAGCAGGCATTTATGCCTTTCTTTCCTCCAGCTTTTCCTTGCAAATTTTCTTGAGCTAATAAACTGGTCATCCTATTAGATATCCAGCTTTATGGGAATGAAAGGCTGGGGATTTGCACCTTTCGATCTGCAACTGCTCTGTAAATACATCACAAAGTGCACAACAAAATATTCAGATACAACAACATCACAATACCTAATAGCCATGGTAAACCCAACCCTAATTTTAAGGGAGTATTTTTTCTCCAAGTAGCAAATGTCAGTTTCAAAACAAACAGATTTAAAATTTGAGAAGCTAGTTCATGCTAACTGTAACCAGAGCATGCATATTCAAATGAGATGATCAAGCACTACAGAACATCATCAACTTCCATATAAAGCTGGGAAGAAACACTGTACCATGTTTTTTGGGGTGTTTTTTTGAGAAATAACTAATCATCTCTAAGTGTGGGAAAATAATTTCTCTGCCTTGTTACACACAGTTTCAAACGGTAAAACATTTCTTTCCAAATTGTTACCTCTCACATCTGATTTAACAGTACTTTCACATGAACAAGTGTGTTTGTTTTTCTAAAACCACTCTGTATAAAGAAAATTAGCTTCTTTGGTGACCCCAAGCTAAAGCAACACAGCCTATCTCCACGCAGGTTACCAGCTAGCACTGGTAATGCTACGCATACGCGTTACTCCTGAAGCATGAAACGCTAAAATTAACTGCAATACTGAGGAAGAGAACCTGGGATTATTCAGTTGTGAAAGAAGGCTACTTTCCTACTTCTCCCGATATCTTAGTCTAAGGAATAGAGAAGGAAAGAATCATCACTCAGTAATTTTAGTCCTGTTGTTTGAAACACTAAGAACAGAAGTATAAAATACTCAGCTACCAATACGAGAAAAGAGTGACTGCCATCCATCTGAAGAGAGCTCAAGTATTGTAAGGCCAATTCAGAAACAGAGCACTAACTCTGACATTGGTATTTGGCTCTGGATTAGATTTGGATAGAAATATGTAGTGCTTTGGGGAGGTATATAATATTAAACTGGATGTCTGCTCTTAAACCACAAGAATTCACATGCTTTGCTTTTGGATTTTCAACTCCCCTCTTTCAGGAGGTCAAACTCCCAATTTAACGCGATACTAACTCGCTTGCTGTTTTCTACGAGAAGCTCAAGACAGAGATCAAACAAGAGCAGAAGCTAAGCTTGGCCCTGGCATGTACAAGAATTTCCCAGGAGCAGCTGTGATTGTTTCACTGTTCACTTGGCTCCGCTTCTGGGACAGTCCCGCTCCACTGCTGCTGTCAGCTGCAAGACCTGGCTGGCTGGTGCGACCAAAGGCGACCCCCACTTGCTGCTTGTGCTCTGCAGCACCTCTGCCAGCCTCCCTGGCTCTTGCTGCCTCCCCCCCAGCCCTCTTCCTCTCTCTGCCCTTATCTGCAAAACCCAACTCAGCTCCATCAGCTTCAGGCTCAGTGAAGCACCATTCCTTGTCCCCATTTCTCCCAAGACACGTTGTGCCTGCAATATTTCTTCCTCCCTTGCAGTCAAAAGGAGTGAATCTTGCCAAAGAAGAAACAGATAGGAAACCATTCTCATTAAAAATCTTGCTCAGTGAATACTTGCACGGCTTTTTTAGATCTCTCTTGAGGAACTCTTCCATGACATCTCTGTAGATCTTATGGTAACAATGTCTGCCAGAGCCCAGGAGCTCTGCTCTGACTCCCACACAAGCTACTTCTTCAAGGCTGTTTTATGAAAGCTATCATCCACAATTGTTCATAATATCAAGCCCCACAGCACCCTTATTTTTGTAAAGGGACAAGTATCCAGCGCAAGCACACAGAGTATAAATAATCCCTGGGCAAAATACATAGAGTGAACAAACAAGGCCAAAAATACTGCATAAAGTTCAGATTCTTTCCCAAAATCAGACTTCTCTACCCTCCCAAAGGCCAGAAAAAGTTATTCTCAAATCACAGTCATACAAAACAGGTTAGGAAATTTTACCTCCAATTTCACCTGTTCTCCCACCTGTAGAGTATTTCAAAGCATTTACAGAGAACTCCTTCTTTCATGAGAGATGCCATTCTTGAAGGCAGAAGCAAAGCAATTGATCCTTCTCAAACAGCTTAAGACTATTTTGACAAAGATTGTTACAGTCAGATTTATTTCAAAACTTAAGTGCCACAATGAGGTTGTATTAAAATGACTGATTTTTGAAGTGCCGAGTATTATAACTCTAGCATTTGCCAGAACATTTGCATTTTATTTTTTAGAAAATATGCATCTTTGAGTCTTTGCCACAAGAAATGTTTTTGTCCTGCATTTTTGATAACCTCCCAGAACATTTTCTCCTCCCTTAATTAAGAAAAGTGGGGTTTTTTCCATAGCTTCTACACAAACAGGATATGAAAGCCAAAATGTTTCTTGTAACTTTTTACAAAGAACATGCTACTGATAATGACCTCGTTACAGATTCTCCACAACAGATTTTTCTTGTCACATATCTTATGATTGTCCCCAGTTCTCCACATAATCACATTTTCATTGCTATTTCCAATGCAAATTTATCTGACTGCAGCTTACAGCTATTGCTTCCTGTTATTACTTTCTCACATACTGTAATTTCTTTGGAATTTTCTCCCTGCAAAGGTACTTGAACACTGTGAGCCTGTTATGTTCCAGTCTTCTTTATGCGAACTCAATACCAAGTTTCACACTGCAAGGTATTTTTCCAGCCTTCAAATAATTTTTATGCTTTTTTTGCCCTCCCACTACTCTTCCCAATTTGTTTTACCCTCCTAGAAATGTGGCGTTCAAAATTACACTATGCACAGAGTACAGTGTCATTTAACTGTTGAGAGGTACATCTGACATGTCTTAGGAGAAAAGCATTCCTCTATTACCACAGCATCCATCTGAGGGGCATGGTGATACACAGGAAAAAGACAGTTATATATAATACAAGCTTAAACTTGAATATTGACCTACCCAATTGCGTAATTTTATGTATCTAAGTATTTGCAAGTACTCTAAATCTGAATGGCACAAACATACTAGTGAAATAATGACTGCTGCTTAGGCCAAAAATTTTAAACATTTATTTAAATATATAAAATACCAACCTATCTCTGCAAGACTGAGATGATTCTTCAGATTTAAACAACCAAATCAAGTTGTACTCCTTAAACAGCTATACTTGACGCCAGCAACAATACCAAGTATTAGCCAAGGAAAGCTTAACAGGGCCATGCTGTTTATTATAGTCCACAAGTATTACTTGTCCAGCTGACTTTCAGGATTAGTCTTTAAATATTCTGCCTTTGACTTATGGATTGGGACTAATTTCCATTTGGTTACAGATACAACACTTAATGTCAAATATTTCAGTGAAATACATAACAGGTACTGACTGATTCCAGCTAGATACCTCTCTGTAGCAAGTTAATAATAGCTATAATTTAAAACTGCTATTTTGTCAGTAGCCATATTGATACATCAAGCACTGTCATTAGTGTTTTTGAAGTGAAATAGCACATCTACATTCAAAAAATTAAGTCTGTAGTAGCAGAAGTCAAAGCATGACTTTTAATGAAGTCTTATCATCTTTGGTCATCATACAGGCATCAACTTTTGTATGAAAAAACCCTGTTTTACAGAAGGACTGCATATGCCTTCCTCACACACAGATACACGTATTTCTGCAGAACTTATGTTGATGATTTACGAAAAGTCTTCCTTTCTTATGGAGGAAATATTTGACTGGACATAGCCAAAAAGGATACATTGTCTTAAACACCAAATAACTTTATTTGTTGTATTTAATTGTTTTACCATTCTGCAGATTTATTTCCCCCTCTCTTCCTTCCTTCCTATATTTACGTTTCAGCCATCATCCTCATTGAAAAGAAATTGAAAAGTCCTTGACTTATTCTAAGCACTACTTAGCACAACTAAAACATCAGTGTGTTACCAACGTTATTCTCATACTAAGTCCAAAAGCACAGCGCTATACCAACCACTAGGAAGAAAATTAACTCTATCCCAGCCAAAACCAGGACACGCGAATAGCAGCAGCCATGAGACAACCACCATCACCGTCCTCAGAGTAAGTCTGTCAGTGGGAGCAAAATTACTTGTGTAAATAAAGACTGCACGCAGGACATGTGGGGAGGGAGAGAAGGTATTACACCTGCTGAGAGGATCTGCCACAATGGCAAGTGTCACATTCTCTGCAGCTTGGTCTCCTAGCATCTCCTCGGGCATCTGTGTGAGCTCTCTCCCCTAACAGCCAATTCAACCACTTCTTCCCCCCATCTCCGGAGTGTAAGAGTATGACAGCATTTTTATTGAAATAGGTATTCCCTAAATAAAGAATTCAAATTTTTCTTCCTGCTGGGAAACATTAACTGAAGTGGTATCTTTCAGTATTACACAGTCCCTATGTTGTAGGCAAATTATTTGAATTTACAGTAAGACTTTTAGGCACATGCATGAAATCCCACAGCCTACAGGTTCCAGCAAGAGGCACAGTTTATTGCCTCTGTTGCCATCTTAACTCTCTTACAATAATAAGAGATCCTAATCCCCTAACTATGAAAAACCCAACATGTTTGTCTCATATTTTTGTGTATCTTCAGACACCTCTGACCTACTTCATAAGCAACTGCAACCAGCACACTAATAGCGGAAGAGCTTTCTGCTGGCTTCACACAGTTGTAATTTTCCAGAGAACCAGCAGTAAAGGCAACTGCACTCAAAAGTCCCCCCATTTTCTGCCATGCAAAACTAGAAAAACTAATGAAGAAATAGTAACTCGCAAAGAGTAAAAATCTTGTTTCAAGAGAGGAAGCCTTCAACTGCTCGACAGAAGCATGACCTCTGATCCAGATTCACTGCTATTTAAATCTCTCTCACCACATGCAAATAAACAAGAGAAGCACATAAGTATGCAAAAGCTGAAGCTGCATATGCTCAAACACTTTAAGGATTGTTACAACAAGGACTGAATCTCTACTGTACTCTCTACCTACTGGAGTACAAAATTCTCAGCATCAGATAAGACACTGCCAGCAGGTCTAATTCCCTGTTCAGAATGAAAGCAAGAGCACCTGATGGGACAAACCTGCAGCTCAGTTTCAGCAGTACTGAGCAGACTGCTTAAGTCTTCCAAAACATTTTATGCACTTCCCAGCATCTAGACAACTTTTTTGTCATTTAACAGATAGAAACAACTGCTATAAGAAAGCAAACCCAACACACTTAAGGCATTTTAGAAAGTTTTCTAACAGCAGATGTTATTTTCCAAGCAGCCAATTGTCATGTTATCATTGCTTAATTCAACAGGCGGAACAAGAGCCGATACAGCCATTCCAGGGCTACATCCTAATTAGGGTGACTTAGGCCAATCTTGCACAAAACATACTTGCAAGTCTTTTTAGCAGGGCTTTCTTGCCCCAGAATGAATTTCATCCTGGTTCTCCCTCTACCTCCAAATTCAGGGACAAACACTTGCTATTTTCTGCACAAGAAAACATCAGAAAGCTCTCCTTTGCAATAAAACACTCAGGTAATTTGGCAACCTTGGAAAACTCCAAGAGGGAAAACAGACCACCCACATGTTAGAAGTTCTACACAAAGTTTCTCTTGCAGATGTGCAGTCCTTCTTTTCCATAACAGATCAGATCTCATGGGTTTTATGAGGTAGAAACATCGATCCTCATCATGCACAGTTCATTTGATTCAGCAGACATACAAAAATAGGAGGAGACAGAGGTCAATGGTTAGAAGTATGTCACATTTTTAAATGATGAAAAGAAAGATACTTAGTTATCTCACATAAATGACTCCATATGTTTCTCTGAAAGTCTTCTGAAGGCAACCAGTAATATCCAGAGTCAGAGGCATTATATTTGGTACATGAAAAGATGAGCAGTTTACACCTAACACACTAATATTTTACATGTGGTATTTATTCATAAATGAAATCAACAAATTCAGAGATCTTATAGCAACTGTTGAAATGGCTTCATACCACCAAGAAGACTTTTCAGCACACTAAAGCACCAAACATTTCAATCCTTCCTCTAAATCCAAACAACATACAAAGAAACTGCCACTCAAGAAAAGTATTGCTCACATTTAGTTCAGGTATCTTACTCTTTGTCATGATCTTCTAAGATTGTGGATTACAAAACTAATCTTCCTTTAATAAGGTTTACCAAAAATACCACTTCAATATTTTTAAATGAATTATAAAAAATATTAAATACCCGTAGTTCAGTGATGTACTAGATTTTTCCAATTTAAAAAAATCACAGCGTTGGGAATTAATGAGTATTTCATGTTTCTGCTTGAAAAATAACTAATGGCTTGACAAATCTTTCAAGATCCAGTCAGAGCAATCACTCATGCCTGAATGTCATCCTTCTAGCTCGAATTTGGTTTCCTGTGAGCTCTGCCAGTGTTATGGAATGTACGCACTGGACACAAAAGCTGCTACAGAGCATCTTCACGTATGGGGCAGAAAGCACACATGAAACAGAGGGGAAAAGCAATGGCAGCACTTATCTAGTTCAAGTTAGTAATCTTAAGAGTGTTCTCTGCTGTCATCCATCTCAGATTTACACAATTTCCATTTGTGTGTTCATATATTACAAATAAATTTGCAGTTATAAGTAACTGAATTAGCAAATTCAGAGGGAAGAACGTGTTTGATCTTAGTCTGATACTTGAAGGAATACAAAATTGTTACAGTTTCACATTTTTGCTGTAAACCAATACCAAACCAAAACACAACAGAATTTGGCCCTCTGCTCTGAACTTAATCATTTCTACCCAAGAAGGAGAGAAAAGAAGTTTGTAATTGTGTAAGAACCAAAAGTTGCACCACCTTAGTTTGGACATGTTGCAGTCTATAATCAGAACAGCATAATTTTGGTAATTACTTTGGAACAAAGGTTAGGACAGCTATAATGACGCTCCCTGCTGACACAAAGCTGGAAGGAACTGTCAGCAGAGGTGGATTACAACTTGATCTATGGAGAGCTGTGGTAATGCTGAGCATTAGAATAACAGAAATGAGATGCAACTAACTACAAAACCTCACACTGAGAAACCCTCCCTCACAGGACATGAGCTTTCCACCTGAGAACAATGGATCAGTCAACATGTCCATATCTAGATGATAATGAATGTTCAAAAAAGCAAACAGGAACGTAGCGTGCCTTAGGAAAGTTATTTCTAATGGAAGAAGGAAGAAGTAGTACCACTTGTTTTCCACAAGGTTATATATAAAGTACTATGTAACATTGTTGCCCATTTTTCCAGAAAGCAATTCACTCTGTAACGGGTGCAAGAAGTGTTACCAGCACAGGAAAGGAGGAAGTCCTGCCAGAATCTAAGTGTGTTGTTTTGGGGTTTTTTATGAGAGAGGGCTACATTAGCTTTTACAGGATCAGAGAAACAAGAGTTATTTACACTACAAAGACTGTGGCACAAAACCAAGATAAATAAAGATGCCAGAGCAAAAAGTTTCACTTGGATATGAGAGGAATTTTCTAAACATCAGAGCAGTGTTGTTTGGTGACAAGTTTTCAGTAAGAATGCAGAAGTAAACAAACTTACCTAGTTTTAAAACAGTTATTAAACTGATTATAGGAGATAATTGCTTTCACTAGTAGGGGTTGGATTGCAGGGTCCTACCCCTCCTGTATTCCTAGCTTTGATTTCTGTATTACATCCCTCATATCTCTAGCTCTACTCAAGAGAAAGATTAAAACAGCATTCTACAACTTTGTCCTTGCAGTTTGGTAGTTGGAAAACCTACCTGATATTATTAGTAATTTTTTTCCCCAGTAAGCTGGTCTCCATTAAAGCATTCTCGAACACAGTATTCAGGAACAAACCTGTAATCTTTATTTCACAGAATATGCCGAGTTGGAAGGGACCCATCAGGATCATCGAGTCCAACTCCTGGCCCTGCACAGGACACACCTCGTGCCTGAGAGCGTTGTCCAAATGCTTCTTGAACTCTCTCAGGCTTGGTGCTGTGACCACTTCCCTGGGGAGCCTGTTCCAGTGCAAAACCACCCTCTGGGTGAAAAACCTTTTCCTGATACCTCCAGCCTAAGCCCCCTGACTCAGCATCAGGCCATTCCTTCGGAGCACCACAGAGGAGAGATCAGTGCCTGCCCCTCCTCTGCCCTTCACAAGGAAGTTGTAGACTTTGATGAGGTCTCCCCTCAGTCTCCTCCATGCTGAAGAGACCAAGTGACCTCAGCCACTCCTAGCATACAACTTCACCTCAAGGCCCTTGGCTATTTGCATTGCCTTCCTCTGGATGCTCTCTAATAGCTTAATATCTTTCTTATATTGTGGTGATTTGTTTATGGATTCGTGAGTATTCTTAGAAGAAAACACAAGGGCAGAGATTTCAGCTGCTGGGCTATACCCACTCCATCCAACTCCCTCCACAATCTCATGCTGTTGTTCAGGTAACATCCTGCCCCAAAAAGTTTCACCACTATTACTGTTGCCACTTGTGTTCACAGCTTACTGCTCCACCTATACCTAAACAGATGGAGCAGGGACTCAACACAAGGCCATCACCCACCCAAATCCAGTCCTTCACCTTACAGCTCAATCAACACGGAGGCATCAGTTGGTACAAAATGCACCAAAGAGCCACAGCTGCTTCAGAGCTACAGATATTAATCTTCATTTCAACAAAACCTACTTCAGATACTTCCAAAACATCCATCACCAAGTTTTTCTCTTTAACTTGTGCTCTCTCCTTCATTACTGTCAATCTGCAAATAATGTATGGTGGTCAGCAATAAAAAAAAAAAAAAAAAGAAAAAAACTACTTGTAACAAGAAAACATTACAAGCTTGCAGACCTCTGACAAACAGTGGCTTCCACACTTGCTGATGGCCACCATCCCCACAAGAGGGGTGGAATGTCTCTTCAAACACAGCATCTCTTTTATGCCATTGAAAATACCAAACAAATTTGGCATTGGTTCAGCACTAGATTTTTCTTTTACTTATTTCTAACTTTCTACTCTTGACAACACAAGAACTAACGAACAGAAAAAAAACAACCCTCATGTTTCCATCAAATTATGCCACATCATCTTGAAGCTTCAGCTTTAAAATACAAGTGTAAGAAGACGAAGTCAACAACTTCTGAACAGGCAGGTTTGCTGATATGTGCTATTAAAAGCTGCTTACTTCAGTCCAATTCAGGCAACACCAAAAGAGTAGGTTTGATTATGCTCAGAGCCTTTCCAGTAATTACAGATCTAGAACCACCACAGTGTGGCTTACTATTCAAAAACAAACAGCTTAGCCCATATGCTTATCGAAAGGGAAAATAAAGGTAAGTTATTTTAAACAGCATACCAAATATATCCAGTAGCAGAGGTATATATAGAACATGGGTTGGCTCCCCCATCCCAAGCCTCTAATCATGTTTTCTTCCACTGAACTGTTTCCACAAAAATTCCTAAAATGTCAACAGCCCTAACATACAGGGAAAAAATTGAAACAAAACATCTTAACCACAGAATTGCAAAGGTTTTTGGCATCTGGGCAGATGTACACGACAGAACACTGTTTTCAGTCTTAGCTTTATGATACAAATGCTTCCATAAAACTACTATTTGATGCACATATTTTCAATGCTTCCATAAAATGCACTAAAAAAACATCTGACATCTGCAAAGTTCAAAAGACAAAGACAGCACTCCAAGGGGACTTGGCAGTACTCAAATCAAGGAGTTTGCTGCAATCAGGTTTCAACTGAAAAGCATCTCCAAAATTCAAATTCAGTTTATCATCTTCAGCTTTTGTAAATGCCATTCTCAAGTTTTGCAAAATGGGCTCGGTCATTCAATGTAACAGATTTCTTGAACTTTAACTACCCAGTTTTATTATCATCATCACAAAAAAAATCCCCTAGCAAACATTTACTTTTGCATTCAGGTGTTAACACAATTTGAAGCAACATAATGAAACCAGCTAGGACACAGGGGATCATAATCCAGGCACATCTCCTGCCTTTTTGACAGGCAGGAGATTAATCGTTTAGAAAGTTCACCAGTGCAGGTTCCTAACATCTGCATCTAAATCCAAAATTAAAGATAAATGCAAGTAAATACAGTTGACATACTCTATGTTTAGCCAGCACATGGTTTATTCCACATCTCACCAAGTAGCCCCATGAATCTGTTCAGTTGCTTGCTAGTTTGCCACTGGTAACTCCATGACTTAGGATAGGAAGAAAGAACACATGCCTGGTGTGTTTCAGGACCGCTGCAGGCGTCCAGGTGTTGCATGACACAGCATCCTCTTCAGCCTCCACACCCCAAGGACCTTGTCAACAGCTTCTAAACTCACTGCAATATATGACAACTTTGTCACACACCCCAAAACAAGCTGATGTAGAGCTATAGGGTACTGGTCCAAATGCAGTCGGTACCATTGTGAGAGGCACTGGCTGGCCATCCAGCCTCTCAGTCAGAGCCCAGAACAGACTGGGAACCTTGCAGAAGAGGCACGAGCTGTTTTGGACGGAGGCCAGGATTTTGCATGTAGCTTAGGTCTACTATTGGCAAGACTGAACAAACACCTTCTGGTCAACAACTCACAAAGCCCTTGTATGTTTCCTCCCACAGCCTTCGAGACATTTTCAACATTCATGGTAGCAGTCATCAGTGGAAGAACTACACACAGCCTACAATGGCATGTCCTGTCATTCTGCAACGGTCAGCAAAAATTATTCAGCATCCATCCAACTAGTGTTACTCAGCTAACACAACTCAATATTTTAACAGATAATACTGGTTACACTATTATTCCTAAGTAAGTCACTGGCACCACCAGAACAATCATAGCTATGACAGACAACCTCAGCCCAACACATGCCACTGGTATACACCAAGGCAAAGTTGGCTTTGCTTCACACCCATCACTCCACTTCCAGCCCTACAGGAGATGCTCACCAGCCACCATGACCAGGACATGGCCCACAATTACCAGAAGACATGGCATGGCATGTCCAAAACAATATTCTGCTCTGTTTATTCTGGTTTTAAAACATTTGCAATTTTTTCCAGCTGTTCAGTATTACTAGAAGCTTTACTACAAAAATCTGTATTACATTATTGATATCATTTGACAAAACTAAAGAGCTTTCTAATTTGTCAAAGATGTGCCTAGCCCAGGAGCCATCCAACTTCCAGAATGTCAGAAGAAAACAATTGAGTGCATGCTATAAACCCAAGAACAGACAAAATTCCCAAGTCACTACAGTTCCAGAACACTGAAGTAACAGAAAACAAAGAATTTGAACTAAAATACAAATAAAGCTAAACCACTAATTTCTGAAAAACCTTCAAAGCTTTATCTTGCTACTGCCAGCCTTTTTCTTTTCTTCAACTTTGCTTCAGAGTAACTTTTACCACAATACCTGCCATTATAACATTTTAAAATACTTTTCACAGAAAACTAGAAGGGGACAGTAAGAGTGAGGTTCTTTCTTTTCTTCCCCCTATAACTAGAATTCAAAGAAAAGAACTTAGTAATTTTCTTTCTTCAGAGAAGCATCTTCTGCATCCATATAACAAAGATAAATTTCCCATGATGCATAATACTAAAAACAAATTACTAGTTTTGAGTCTCTTGTAATTGCTTTTTTCCCCTCTCTTCCTAAACTCTCAAACGTTGCAAACCCAATGTTACTGCAAGCACAAAAGATTGTGCTAATTAAAAGTAAGTTTACCTTAAGTATTCATTTTGTCCTAAACTACCATAATTGTGATCTCAGAAGAATAATTTAGGACACTATCAATTGAAATACACTTTCAACTAAGTTTACTAATGCATCATAATGTTAACAGAAGTCATTGCTAAACCCGGATGCCTATTTTTCACATATCCCTTGAAAGACTTATTACCAAAGACCAAGTTAATGCTACTTGTCCATCTATGGGGGAACTTTAATGTTTTAGGTCAGAAAAACTGTCCTTAAAACTACACTCAGTAATGAGGTCCACTATTCTGACCAGAGAGTGCCCCACAGCCAGGTGAGGTGAAGGCCCCAGTGCAGCAAGGCTGGGGACAGAACTTGCCTGCCACCTTCCCAGTGAGGAAAGACTTTCCAGGAGCAGTATGTCAGTGAAGGAGCAGGCAGACACATTCTGGCTCCATGTTAGCGTCCCTGTCAAAAACCAGTGTATAACATTACTTTGTATGCTTGGCAACAGCAACACCCAAGTTTCTAAAAACAGCAAACAAGTTGCAATTGTCTTGCCCTTGAAAATTACCAGGTTTTATGCAGTAAACAACACATCATATGCTCCCTAGGAAGAGTAAAGCCTACTCCCTCAGTAAAGCAGAACTTTGTAACATGAACCCAGAAACAAGTTACCTCTTAGGAAATCAAAACAATACATTTTTTTTTTCCTGAGTGAAAAATTATATTTGTACTACCTAGAAAATACCAGTGTTACACCCTTTCTAAAATACAGTCCATTTGCTAAAACATAACAATCAGGAAATAAAGGCTCTTTTGGCTTGAAGCAAACAAAGCATTAAGGCTTATTTTTATGGAGTTCAAAAATAAGATACTCTATCCTGTGTCATCTGGAGCAAAACGCACAATAGCAATAGAGACAAAATGCTTCGGTTCTCAGCGGTAACCAAAGGACGTATTACTACACAAAAAACTAGAGCCACCTAAAGAGTCACTGGAGTTAGATTTTAAGGCAATATTGAATTTACATTCACTAGAACATCCTCTGTCAAAAGTTTCTAGTGTCTAACAAATTTCCTTCCCTATAACAAGCTCTATGTGCGTTTCAGTGGGATACGGAATGGTATTTGGCACACCACAATGCACACAAAAAGCTGCACGGATGCACACCTTCATACTTTGCACTTTTCATACTCACCACCACTTTAATTTTTTTCTGTTAGTGTAACTGACCTAATTTTAGCCACCACTTGCTACCTTGTTTTAGGTCTGCCACATGCAGATTCAGCTCCAGTCCCACCTGAAACACGACACACACTATTTGCTCTCTGATGAGGGGGTCCCACTTCCCATAACATAGAAGCCCACCATGCAGAAATATTTTATTAGGTAACTACCACCTATTTCTATATGGTATTCCTCAAAATCCAGGTGAACCAGGCATAGGACCTTTTCGGCCAACATGCACTCATCAAGTAGGTTCAGAGATGCTGTCTGCATAATACTGGGCCTACAAACCCTATTCAACAAACCCTGACTGTTACAGAAACTTGTAAGAAATGTTAAAAGCACAAAGTTAAGAAAAACTGGGATGACGTTTCTCTTAAAATCAACACACTGTTACTTTTTTTTTTCCTTTTTGAGAAATCCTTAATCCTACAGATTGCCTAGAAAAGCTTACTCACATATATAAAAGTACCCCAACATGTATAATTCTAGCCTGAAACCAAATACCAGAGGAGGCGAGGCGGGTGCTGCTGCCTTTGAGCTTTGCTGTTTTTCAGAGCGCAGCTGTTCCCTCTCTCGGTTCTGTTTGTACATTAGCTGGCAGCTACAGTCAGCTGCATTTTTGAGAGAGAGAGAAGGATTTTGATGCGAGTCCAACAGTAAGCAGTAGTTATTTGTTCTCTTTAGATCATGGGGTTCTCTTAGCTGTTAGTAGTCACTGTCAACTACGTGATGACAATTTCAATATATTTCCAAATTAATAGACCATATTGGTATCTACTTTCAGAAAGCCAGATTCAGTTGAAGATCCAAGATTCAAATTATTTCTTTAACAGAACAGCAAAAGCGATATTCAAAAATTCCTACAATTTCAAACATTCCTCCTTGGAGCTTAAAACACTTCTAACTTTTTGGAATATCATTTGTTTCATAGTTGTTTTTCTAGATACTTGTTCATGTGGTGCAGGGAACGGCACACTGACAGAAATAAGCTTAGAACTTGAGTAATTTCTTATTCTTCCCTACAGCTATAAAAGATGACTTCATTGTAAATTCTTGTCTATATAAAAACCGAAGTTTGCATTTCATGAAGTTTACTTTGTATTTAATAATTATGAACATTATCTCTAGACCCTTTCCTCTTTCGGGTCTCAAATATTCTTTTTAGGATATTGGTGCTAGGCTTTTAGCATTTGTTGTGATAAGCACTGCTTCTACAATACTGCTCTGACTATTTAGATTTTTAACTTCAAGCTTCTCCCTTCAGTTTGTAAGGAAATTACAATCCAACTATGGCACAATTAATAATAATTAAAAAAATCTCCTACATGTAACCACAAGAAGTCCCATCAGCGTTTTTCAAAATAGCAAAACTAAGTCACAGTGTAAGGTACTGTATGTGTATTAAGTAGACAAATTTTTAATTTCCAGAGCAACTTCAGAAGAAATATTTCATCCTGTTGCTTACACTCCTCCCTTCCCAAGAAAGGGTAGAATAGAAAAGCAAACAGTGGATAAGGGAATACTCGTTGCCAGTGTATCATAAAGTTGCCATCTCAAAGTGCTGAGAAACTACTCTTACCCAAAGGTTACTTGAGGAAAATTTCCTATTCCTTGCAAAAGTCTGTACAGTTCCACGGGGCAACAAAGCACAGCCTTGTAAAAATGGCATACAAGTCTACAATATAAAGTGAATATTAATATTCACTTCACAATATCAGTGTTCATCTGTATTTCCAACTCTCTTTATTGCCACTGTTTATTTTTAGAGCTTCAAACTGCTGCTGGGCAGTGGTGCAGTACCAGTTCCCCCTCCTTCTCAAGAAGACCCTCTTGGCCTGACTTGTGCTCGCAGACTGGGTGCTAGCACCCACTAATGTAACTGAAGTTTGCATCAAAGGGAGTGAAAAAAGCAGAAAAACTTCTAATTTCATCCTTAAGTAGGACAATACACCCCACTAAAGGAAATGTACATTTTGCATGGCCTGCAGCTAAGAGCGAGTGTCCCCACTCCCAGGTGTGACAACATGTTTTAAAGGGAAATTACACAGGCCCCTTATCTGAGAATTGCTACCCTCTTCTTTAATCTACTCAATTAAAATTTTACCAGACAGGTACCCTTCCACTAAGGTCACAAGACATCTTTTAAGTATTCAAACCTTTCTATTTTCCTTTGTTTCCTAGTTTTGGGCTGTTGATTTTTTTCAGAATTCCTTCACCTCTCATCCAATGGTGATTCAGCAGCAGACTCCATGTTGAAGTGTGAGAAGTCACTATCAGCTGGTTTGTCCTTTTCCTGCTACTCAGTTTTTTCAGAGGTTTAGGCAATCAGTAGGCAACGCAGCGGGGAGAGGTACAGAGAATAGAAAGCTAGGTCTTTACCTTTTAAAAGTATTTGGTATCTGTTCACATGGAGACTATCACAAGTAAGACTTTATAATCTATTTAAATACTTGAGGAAAAGAAAGTGGGCAAAACTAAGAAAAATCAATTAAATGCAATTATATACCTCAATTCTATATCTTAAATTATTCAAATTAATTTTGTCAACTTGCAACATCATTGCATCCATTACAGTTCTGCAAAGATACCAGAGCCTGCCCTAATACTTTCAATCTTCACCCTTTAAAGGCTTCCTTCAAAACTTCCTCAGAATGTTTTTGCCAGTTAACAAGATCTAGTTAACACACACAGTTACAGGGGGACTGCAGGAAAAGGAATGCACAAGTATTCAAATTGCTCTTCCTTCACTCCAGCAAACAGAAGAAGTGCTGCAAAAACCAAGAAAATTTCCTTCAGATAGGAATGCTTACCAGTGCCAAATATGAATGTCATTTGTGTGAAGGAAAATCTCAGAATATTGCTGCTCATTGTAGTAAATAAATTAACACAACAGCTCTCAATTCACATGTAATCTTAAGCTCAGTTTGCTCAGTTTTTTTTAAAGTTAAGCTCTAATTGAAAAAATTCTTTGTGTTCTTTTGTCTCCTTAAGCTTCAGGACTTCCATCCTTGGCACAGCCATCTGAATTAGATCCAACTTGCCAGAGGTATCAATTTCATTGAAACAAATCTGCTTCAACATTTTTCACTTGAAAGAATTAGACCATGCCTTTGCAAGATAAAATCACATTGCAGTAAGAGGGGAAAAACCCAACAAACAAGCAGGCTAGATTCTGTCTAACTTTCACTAGGAGACTGAGGCATCATATCTTTTGAAGTTAATACATGCTAGAGGCACAATGGATTTACTGTACTACTTCCCTGTTCTAAGAAACTGCTCTCCTACTGACCCAAGAGGGAAAACATACCACAAAGGGGAAAAAAGCAATTGTGCTAAAAGTGGTAAATGATAGCCAGCACTGCTAAGGAGCATTCCCTTCCCAACACAACCATATAAATTCTCTCTTGGATTAGCTATCCATTCTTCTTCTCCCTCATACTCAGATATTATCCAAGACTCTTTTTGGAAAAACTTATTTCTGTAGAATACATACAGAAGCACATAAAACAGTATTTCTAAATGTTTTCAGCTACAGTATGTTACAGGCATATATATATATATATACCTATATATGTATAGGCATAAATTATCCTGATTCCTAGGCTCAAGTCCAACAGGATATTTAATTGTGTATAAAGCAAACTCATGGTTTTTTACCAAAGTTACTATTTATTTTTCTCTTTAGCCACTCAATATATTCTTCCTTGAGAATGACACAATGTAAGACAATAGATAGATTTGACACAGCCACAAAAAGAAACCTCTACAAGGAACACCATGATCAAGAAAAGTTTGCAGCAGCATATTCCACCTTCTAGCTTACTAATACTTAGCAAGTAAGGTTCGTAGTGTCTAAAGGTACACAGCAGTCAGGTAGTCTGTCTTTCCTTTTGCAACACAAAAATGATGTTCTTGCATGTGAATTAATCAGCTCCTAGGAAATAATTCCCCAGAGTCCTGGAAAAAATTCAAGTCTTACAAGTGATTCATAAACATGACATGCAATTTTGACATATCTATCAATCAATCTCCTTTACACTGAGACTGATACTAGGACCCAACCTCTATTCCTAGAACTGCCAATAATCAGCAACACATCTATCATGTCCATCGCATTTTTTCCATGCTTTACGCTAGAGTTGACTTTTCACTCCTACTCCTAACCAAGTTTCTAACAAGACAGCACATGCCATGAGATCCCAGGCACACAGCCCCACTGCACAGTGGGGCAGAAAGGCACCTCAGCAGATCCTCTTATCCATTCCAATCCCCTGCTCAGAGCGGAGCCAGCTGGACCAGGATGCTCAAGAATTGTTTTGAGTATCTTGGGGAAACCTGTGCCAGCGTTCAATCACCCTTACACGAAAAGGGTTTTCTGATGTTTCAGTGGAATTTCCTGTATTTCAATCTGTGACTACGGTCTCCTGTCCTGTCACTGGGTATTAATTGGAACAATCTGGCCCTGGCGATGAGTCTTCCTTGCCTGGGATTTCTGAATGCAAATCTCACCAGTAAAGGCTGAGGTGAAGGTGGCTTTAAGTACCTCAGCCTTTTCTGCCCCTGTTCAGCAGCAGGCACTCCTTCTCCTCGCTCTTGCTCTTGCTGCTGATATGGCCCCAGGAGCCCTTCTTGCTCCCCTTCGCATCCTTTGCTAGATTCCACTGCAGGTGGGCTTTGGCTGTCCTAACCCCATCCTTGCACGCTCAAACAATGTCTCTGTACTCCCGGGGAGAATTCAATACAGATCTTATCAGAACGTCATCAGTAAGTTCACATGCAGTAACTTACGAAAATATTTAAGCAGTTGGAAGCACAAAGCACATTCATTGCTGCCTGAGCTCCCAAATTCCAAGAGGAGAGCACCCAGAGAAATCAAAGTTACTTTCAATAGCACTTCATACCCATTTCTTCATAGGTACATTCAGAGGCAAGCTGGCCATTTCCACCTTGAGAAAACCTTGTACACAACACATAGAAAGTATTTTGGATCAATCTACTGGGTTATTTACCTCTTCTTATCCACAGAACTTGTTAACTACTCCAATCCTTGCTCAGTACTAGCTATCTATTACCGCAGACGCAGGAGAAACATCATCAAAACGGTCTCATCTGAACCTCATGGATAAAGGAGATCCAGTGGTAAGAGTTTTAATCCTTTATATCCATTCCTTTTTCATTTTTGCTGTAGAGGGAGGACACAAATTCTCACAAGCAAGGTAAAGAAGAAAGCTGAAAAGGTTTAAACAATTTATTACACGTGGTTCAGCTTTATGTCATGAATGAGAAGTGTCATCCTTATCATGCTGATAAAACTATGTGTAATCTGGACTATTATTTCTACTTTCACAGGTATACTCACACACGTGTATTACAGATCTTGTTTTCTCCAGAAGGAGTCTGTGTCTTATTTCTCCTACAGAAAAAGTCCTGTAATAACACAGCATCTAAGCTCTGCGCTACGTCTACACTAAAACGCATGCAGGAAAAATATTACTATTCATGAAACAAATCTAACATGCCTTCCTCCTGAAAAAGAAAATACGGCACTGCAGACTGATCTCCAAATAAATCCAATGGAAGGTAGAACTGCATAAATAAAATAATATTAAATAATGAAATGCAAATTCTAAGAAATTTCAAGATATGCCACTATAATAACCCTACTTTGGTCACACACTCTGTTATTTCTAGTAAAAGAAAATAAATACTAGGCTCTACTGAACTGTAATTCTTAGCAGGAACCTAACTTTTGTGTCACAGACAGACTGAAGTTGGTAAGACTAACACAAGAACCATCAATGCAAACTCTGACTTTCATGGCCAACTCCAGACTTTCCCAATTCTAAACTCTTTTCTTTCCAGGATTTTTAAGGCAGTAAAGCAATTCTTTTTCTTTCTCAAAGAAATTGCAATGCATGCAAGAGAACACAAAAGAACATTCCACAAGTTTATACTTTCTTTAAACTGTTTTTTGTGGTTTGCTAATAAGTAGAGCTTCAAGGGTCCGAATACATTAAGTCTCACATTAGTGCTACCATCGCTTTGCTCTAAGTGTCCATAAACACAGCGAAGGAAGGAAAGTGAAAGAATGCTTACTATTCTCATCTTCCTTGTTCTTCCCTCCCACCTCCTTTCCCAGCTGAGCAGGAGCGTTTGCCAAACCATAGCTATGACTGGTACAGTATCACAAGCCTCTGTGCAATAAGACCAAATGCAACATACAGGTTTGCACTAAGAAATCCCACTGCTCACGTGGCATCAGCAACTCAAAGTTCTCCGTTCTGCAATCCATAAACCGTTCATTGGCCACTAAAGCAAATAAAAGAGATTCATTGAAAATAGGAAAGATGCCTCGCCAGCAAGCAGACCCAGTGCAGTCAGAGATGAGGAGTGCCAACAGCCTAGAACAGAAGCGAAGAATGGGTGTTTGAAGAAAGTATAAACCATACTTATGATGTTATTTATAGAGTATGAGTAAGGAAATATTTTTAACTAGGGCCATATTACATATTATATTTAGCTGAATAGCTAAACCTGTCATTTTTATCTCAGACTTAACTATATATTTAATCAGTGTGGGTTTCTTATTTTCTTTGATGTTGACCATATTCATAAAAGAATTGTCTGAGGCCACCACATTTATTTCTCTCAACTATTAGATTTCAAGCTTGGATGCGGATCCAGAGTAGCCTGTATGAAAATTTTCTGTTTTCAGGCTTTGCAAGCCAAAACAATCATGTTGCAAGAGCATCAGACATTCAACTGATCTGCCTTCAGTTTCATAATTATTTTGTGCTCGTGGCATGGTATTGATTCTGTTAGAGTGCAAGAACAAGTTCTCTGGTCATTCTTCTCACACGATGCAACCATTACCTCCAAATTAGGGAAAAATGTGGATGTAAAATTTCAGTTAAAAATAGTATTAAAAAAACAGTTAAAATTCAGTTAAAAATACCAGAGAGCTTAACAGATGGATAAAATTTGCCTGAGCAAATCAACTCCCTTGCATTATGAGCTCCTTTGTATTAAAAATATCTCTGTCTTGAGACTAAGTTAAGGAAACATTTCTGAAGCTTTTAAGCTGTGTTGGCTACATAAAGCAGCTGTTTTAACATCTACTTGTGCCACAAATACAACTTTTTCCACTCACAGTAGAGGCTTTGGTGAGCAAATTCCACAGAGGTGTTGAAGACAGCTGCAGAAAGGAGCAAGCAATACTTTTCAATAGGAATAGGTTCCTTAACATGCCACTTATCACTTGTCTGCTCCCCCAGTACTATTCCTGTCTCTCACAAGCTCATTTTAAGCAGAATATATTAAAAGGCATGCTTTTCTGAGCTCAAATCAGGAAAGTTTTGCCCAGCAACCTGAGCTTCTCTCACCCCACTTTTTCTTGTCCCAGCTATCACTCCCTCCCACATGCTTCCTTGTCATTTTGAGAGTCTCAAGCCCAACATACAGTTCTGCAGTAGCAGGCTTCCCTCCTGAGGGAAACAGGGTGAGGAAAGACTCTAAAAAGTTGCTGCTCAAAGACAGGAAAATATGAGTTTCTATGCCTGGGCTGGATGGAGGCTCTGCTGGGCAAAAGCAGCCCACAGTTTGGTAGACCTGTTTTCACACTTCCCTAAAATACCTTGTGCTTCAAAAGTCCCATCAGAAAAACAACTTCACTACTTTTCAGGAGTGCTGTGCAGATATAAAGCTCACAGACTGAACAAACTCAAACCAACCCAGCCAGGAGAGGCAGGCAAGTGCTGAAGTAAGGGAAACTAGAAGAGTCTCCATGTTGCTGAGCATCAGTGTTATACTGGACACGGTGCACAGGTTTCTGGGAAAATCCCACCCTTCTAAGAGTGCAGAGAACCATAACCCTATTCCTGATACTGCTATTAATCAGACAAATTACACCAAAGGCACATCAGCTCTCTGTGCCCTTTAAATTAAATAAAAAATGTTAATAATTACCTTCACCTTTGACATACTAGATGAAAAAAGGCATGAGGATAAAAACCAGAGAGTTGTACTATCCAGTCAGTAGTGACTGAGTGAAGAGGAAGCAAGAAGGACATTCAGCAGCTTTTATAGAAGATGGAGAGATTTCTTTGTTTATGACACTTGAGCAGAAATTTTCAGGCTTGCCCTTTTTTTTCGTAAAGGATAAATTTATCATTGATACAATAGCTCCAAACAAACAAGTCCAACTGTGCAGCAGGGTAGTACAAAGAAATTCAGCATGCAGGCACAGCTCTTACCCCTTCCACCCCCCAGCTTTGTAACCCTCATTAACATCTTTCTGAATCTCAAGTCCCTCTTGCACTAAGCATGAGCAGGACATACACCATCACTAGAACCACAGCACATTTAAAAAAGAGGGAGAAAAGTGCATCAGCCCACTGGGACCCCTAGCAGGTAACAGCCATTGGATCCCCCAGTGGTGCTACACTCTCACACTGGCATGACAAGCAGTATCCTTGAGCCAGAGGAGTGAAGAGGGAAGTGGCAGTATCACAACCACCTAAATGAACCTACCGCACACAGCTAACTGAACACCTGAGCACAGTAATAATAAGATCCAGTTACTGCCAGCCTCAGCTGTATTTGAGCTGAGGTCAGAAGGTGAAAGATACTATATGCTATTTAAAAACCTTTCAGCTTCTAAAATTCATAACCAAAGTGTTCCAGAGGAAAAAGAACTGAAGCTGTCAGCTGTTTCCATGTAGCATAGTGCAAAAACCAGACAAGTGCTGAGCTATAAAGAATCACAGATCTTTGCCAAAATTTGCTTCATTGATTAGATGAGACAAGTATCAAATTCAAAACTAGACGGGGAAAATGCAACAGGCCTAATGAAGTAAGGCTGTTCGTCAGAAGATTAAATAACTCATGCTGAATTTGACTGACTCCCCAGAAAATAATTATTGAATGGATGATATTCAGTGATAGGTTTTGCTCATTTATAGTGAGCAAGATAGAGAGCATGCAGTTAGAGAATGAAGCATTTTCTATTTCAGCTTTCATTTAATCACACTTCTGAGAATCTCTACTTCACAAAAACAATACTCCCCCCACCAAAAAATAGCCCCAACCCCCCCCCAACAAAAAACCCCCACAAAACCTCAGATAAACAGGTGGTAGGGTTTAGGCTCTGCTATTTTATTATTCACCCTAATTTACTTACTGTGCTGTCTCCCAACAGGCAACACAAAAGAAATCTGCACATTTGTATGGGGAGTTCTGCTAGGAAAAGAACAATCAGCTGCAGACATGAAAGGAACTGAGAAGTCAGCAATTTCACAGCCTTTGCCTTACAATATCTGCTGCAACATTTCAGATCATATCAAAGCTGTTGTCGCGCACCATTTTCATGGAACTGCAAGAGCTAGGGAGAAACAAACATGGCACCAAATCCACCCATCAAGCAGGGATAGACACCCTCTGCAGTGCTATTTTTCCAGTGCCTTATGTAGTCATTATTTTTATGCATCCTAAGCACTCAGGTTTCAATGACCCGCTGACACGAAGTGATGACCTCTCTAAAAATCTTGCTAGTGTAACTTCCCAGCTCCTCTCTCCCTGCCCCATCCTCCTCCGCCTCCTCTTTGGAAGCCTACCACTGGCCACCAACAGGTTTCTGAGAATAAGTACCATGACAACTCAGATTCTTCCCACCAAACTTCAAGCATTTCTCTGTGCTTAAGTCAGGGGTTCTGTCGTCATAGACACATCAGAAGCATGAGTTAATCTTTGGAGATACGACTGTCTCTCCCTGCTTACTTCAGAGGGAACCTCTGAAACAAGGAGTAAACGTCTTACAGACAAGCCACGCGCAGTCTAAATCTTGTGTAACTTTTTCTGATCAAGACACCTGTCTGTCCCCTCCTCCCCCTATAGTTCTCTCCTATTTAATAACCTCTTCTTGGCACTGTATTGCCCAATCTGAATGCAATTTCTGCCTGTAATCTCATCAAACTTGTACGGAGGAGCTCCACCAATATCACAACTCCAAGATCTTTCTGTGTATTTCACAGTACTTCAGCAGCCTTTTTCCTTACCTTTTAAGAATACAAAAGCATGGGCTGCTTATGGGAAACTTCTTCTAAGACCCCATTTTTTTCTGATTTTCAATGCAGAGATTCAGGTGGCTCTTCTCTAGATGCAGGCCAGCAAAAGAGGCAAGAGTATTTGCTCTATGATGCAGCCACTGAAGAAAGAAAATTCGGTTGAAGGAAATAGGACCACCAGTAATTCATGACTGGGAAATCACCATCTACTAAATGTGGTTTGGTGTTACAGAGGAACAGAGTAACAAAAGGACTGAGAAACTACCTGTAAATACAAGGGGAACAGAAGGAAAAAGGTTCTTGGAAGGTAATAAGAGAACAAAAAAATAAGACTGAACAAAAAGACTGCATCAATATTGGCCATACTTAATGCTCTCTCCTCCTAGTTGCTATGAGATAAACAGAGGCATAAAACCACTAATCAATTACTGTAAGTATTCACAAAATTAGTGCGCCATCTGAAATCTAACCCAAAACTTGTATATTGTGAGATAATTCTCAAATTCTTTCTGAAACAATGTCATAGGGCTTCCCATGCCCCAACCCCTTCAGGACTCATGCCCATTTCAACACAAGACACTGCCATGAAGGAAAAGCGTAAAACTTCATAACCTGGATAGAATAAAAAGACCCCCAGAACATTCACAGAAACAATGCAAGCTCTAATCTGAACAAGAATTCCCAGAGCTTAGGGTATTTCACAAGGTAAAAAGACGCCTAACTGGAATTTAGATTTCAAAAGCAAGCTTTGAAATCTGGGCTGAAACACCATGTAAAAATCTTTGAGAAAATCAAAGTTTCCTCCAAAGAAATCTGCCATTCCAGTCAAAGGCTGAGCAATGATAGAAGCCTGACAATAGTCTCCAGCAGTTAGCAATTAAGCAAAAGCTAAGAAACATTCACTTATTTTAACAACTTTGTTGTATGTATTTCAGTAATATCTATTAACAATAAGGTTGTAAGGACCAAGTCCTCTCTCAGAAATGTCCAGGACATTCCACACTAAGAAAAAAAGAAAAAAAAAAGTGGAAATAATAAATCAAATCCCCTTGACTAGCAACTGTTCATCCAGACACCAGCAGCTCGTCTCACAATTGTCACTTGCTAGCAGTTAGTAACCTTGTAAGAGTACAATGTTATGCTGGCATCCTCTCTCTGGGGCAGCTACATTAAACTGAACCAACCATCCACTTGATCAGCAGAGGTTTTTAAAATAAACACTCTCAGGGGTGCTGAAACATACTATTTACTTATGGCAGAGATGTACTGCTTCTTCACTCAAACAGGCACAGGCACTATGATCCCCATCCCAGTCTCCTGATGACTTCTACTCTGAATCATTAAGTATGATAAGTAGCAAGCCTTGGCAAGCATCCAAATGTCTATTTCTAAAGCATTAGTACTCAGAAACCGTAACACAAACCTAATCATTGTGCTTCCAGGCTTACTAACAAAGCCAAACATCTATTTTCAACACAACAGGGTCTGCTTCCCTCAGTGCAGCTCTAAAGAGCAGGAGAGTAAAATAAATTTCAGTTAAATAATTGCTCTCCACTTCCTATCCACCCCTCCAGTCTCCAAACATCCTCTAACCCAGATTCTAAAACAAAGAAAAACAAATGCCTCATTACATAAACACAAGTTATGTTTGAAAATCTAGTTGCCTGCTCACCAATAACGATGAGGAAACATTCCTTGGTGGAAAAAAAAATCATGTCATCACTTTCCACAGCTTTCACTTGAAAGTTAAAAAAAAAAAAACCACCCAAAAAAACCCCAAACAAACAAAAAAACCAAAAAAGCATAAGCTAAAAGCTTGTGGAGCCACTGCTGTACCAGTCAGACTCTAGGCCTTGCAGGCAAGCACCTCTGCTGCACAGGGAAAGGCAGCAGTGGCTAAGGCAGCGGCAGCGTATCCCAGCTTGGTGTTCCATTCTAAGTTAGTGTCAACAGGCTACAGACAACAGACATCTCCAAAAAGGGCTGATCCTACTTGTATCATGCCTATAATAAACTGTAACGGACTGGAAATGGCTCTCTCCCCTCACCGATGAGACAGGAAAAGCAGACAAATAGCTGAGAAGACTACGAATCTTATAGCAAGATCCAAAGAGGAACTTAATTCTCACCAATCTCAAAAGGGTTCTTGTCTTTCCTGCCCCCACGGTATGAATGAGCAGCACCTACACCCTTGCAAGCCCTAGCTCCAAAACTTACTGGTCAAAAAAACAAAAAAAAAACCCCAACCAAAAAAAAAAAACAAACCACAACAAAAAAAAAAACCAAAAAACCCCAAAAAAACCCTTACTGTCTTCTTTCACAGAAGGGGCACAGGAGGACCTCCCCCTACCTCCCAGTTCTTCAGGAGAGACAATCCAAATAGAAACATCCCCAAGTTATCTGCCCTGAATAACAGTTCAGCAGCTGATTTTTGTAAGTGTGTTCATACACACTCACATGAGCACACAGAGTGGCTACTGACCCCCTCGGCTGCACTTGTAACAGAGGAAACACAGGGCTTTCTTTCACACCTCTGCAATTTAAAACAGAGCTCACAGGGGGTCAGCAGCAAGTGCAAAGTCACAACTTCAAAAAAACCCCACAACAGACTTGTTTGTCCAGTCCAAGATGAAAACAAACTCTTACATCTTACCTGAAAACCTGTCTCTGCAAAGAGGGACAGCTATGAAAACAAAACAAACAGCTCTTCTTGAATAGGTTACAGGAGCCAGAAGCTAACAATGTGCAAGTACTTGCACATGAAGCTAAGAAAACAACCCAGAAAGAAGGACTTCCTTAAGTGCTCAAAGTTTATGTCAAAAAAAAAAGTGATTATCATACAAAATACACTCAAGCAATTTCAGTAATCCCAGATTTTTGCTAGACACAAGAGACAGCAGACATAGTTTTTATTAATGTGTGAATTTAAATGATGGGAGAGAAAGGAACAATTACCATCTGGAAACAGGGGTAAAAAATGTATACCTGCTCAACCATTTTACAGAGTGTTCCCATAAAAAATAATGTAAACCCCAATTCCCTCTGTTATACCTTCATCATACATTCTACAAATTTGGATAAAAGAGCCCTGTACTTAACTAACAAATTAAGAACTTCCACTTACTATCACTGGTGATTTTGACATGCACTACTGATTTCAAAACAGTTTTTATCAGAAATCAGTACAGTAGAGCTAGCAGAGACTTTAATTAATCTCAGACCCTTTACTAGAGGTAAGGGGGGAAAAGATTAGACAGACTTTATTTTCCCCACAGAGCATGAAGTGTTGTAGCTTCTGTATGAGTTACCTTTGCTACAGTCTCTCATTCTAGCACCCTTCAATGTTTATCATTCTTAGTAAAACCCCAAGCAAAAGCAACCTTCCTTCTCCCTAATTTTGTATGAAAATATGAGAACCACTGCAACAACCACGTTTTTCCTCAAAACAGTCATAATTCCTTTTGGCTGAGTACTCCCTGATAGAGAATGAAGTGCTTGCCATTCACTTAGGGTGAACAAGGCTTCAAGAAACTGCATTTTCACAAATCAAGTCTAAGCAGCACCACGGGAAACAAGAAATAAATGATGTGGTTACCTTCTACTGGACATGAGGTCTTCTAGAGGAGGATACATCTAAAAACTGAAGCCCTTTGATGAGACTCTGGAAACCAAATATAACTCCTGAAGTAAAACTGCACAGAGACTGAGAGTCAAACAGCGGTGACATCCTTGAAAGAAAAGCAGCTGGACTGCTGACTTTGCCTCAGTCTACATAGGAGCTCCCTTCTAACACTATCTGCCTTGTCTCTTTGAAACAGCCAAAACCTGTCCACAACAAAAGGATTTATCAAAAGCATCGCTTTCCTCTCAGTATTTCTGTGACTATGGCACTACAATATCTCAGACTATCGTATTCTGTCACACATTTATCTTCAAAATGTCATTTGGACAAAAGGGGGTTAAACACAGAGACAATTAATGCACGATTTGTTCAATGTCACATGAAATCTGTCAGGGCTGAAACCTCTCTCATCTCCTCAGGCCCAAGTGGAACATCCCGTTTAACCAGCAGACTTGTTCTCTCACAGCTGTATATACCACACTGCCATATAACCTGAAATTAAACCAAATAAATAAATTTTTGTAAAAGATGTAGTAATATTCCCTCTCGTCACAGACCGAATTAGTCCTTTAAATCCCTCGTCAAATGACAAAGTTGACAATATGAAAAAGAAACATGTACACAGATGCCTATACGCAATTCCTGATTCCCAGACTGAAGTCTGATTTCAAAAGCAGAAAATACATTCCTCAATAAATGCTGCCCAATTTTACAAATATATTTAGAATATTATCAGAACACATTCACACAATCTTAAGCATTTTTTGCTATGACTTCACTGTACAGAGTGTTTTGGCCAGCCAGCATAATGTAGTCCAGAGACCACTTAATCATTTTGAAAGGAAAAGGCTTGAGTTTTACGACCTTGGTCATAAAACGACGTGCATTCTGGTTCTCCAGAGAGTATTTCTTGACAGCACCATGGGTTAGGCAAAGCTTTGTTAATCTTACCATCAGACAAGCTGTGAGTGATGAGCAGTCTTTTAACAAAAGTTACTTGGAGATGAGGCTTCTCTTTTGTCTTCCAAGAAAGCTCACTTATAACTTGAGAGTTTAGCAACCTAAATGGAAGTGCAAACATATTTTATCTAAAAGATAATATGTATGGCTCTCACAATAGCAAAATGAGGAAGTCCAAAGAGGACAGAAAAGCTAAGTAAGAAAGATCTAGATAAAGACCTGTGATTTAGGTTCAGACCATCTCTTTTCAAGGCTTTTAGGAAGCCGCTTCTAAACTGACCTTTCAGTTCCCTACAATGTTAATGAATTTTGAAATGTAATTAATTTCAAGCGTATTGCAACTAAACAATCCTCTGAGAAGTCAGACCATAATCAAAATGCTTCAGAGTACAGAAGAGCTCTCTCTTTTGAGAACAATAAGAAAAATAATTGTCAGTGAGAACATAACCCTGGCCTTTTTAAAAGCATAGGTATCTCAGAAATGGGTATTGTGTCACCACAGTCAATCTCACCTACAGACCTGACTGTCTTCCCTTGAGTGTGTTTCTCCTACTCACACACCTGAAGGGCCTTCAAAACTGTAAATGATTTCTGATCCATGCACGTGCAAAACAAAACTGGATGAGACAATCCTTTTTGGGCATGTAAAGGCAGCATGCTGTCTACCTGCAAAAATAAAGCATGCTAGGTGCTTCTATATTTTAGAAAAGCTTGCCCTGAAGAATTCTGTGCTTTACATTATTCTAGATATAAATGCAGTATTACCAGAATAAAAAAAACCAACCAATCCCTCTCAAAAAAACCCCAAAACCCGTACTGCTATTCCTCCTGTCTACAGCTTATAAAAAATATGTATACAAAACACTGACAGTCACTTTTACTGTCTTCTTTGGATAGTCATTTTTTGTGCCTCTCTTAATAGAGAGGAAGGAAAAAGTCAGACAGGTCAGGGAAAAAAGAAAACCAAACCAAACCAAGCCAACAAAAAAATCCAACCACAACACCCTACCAAAATAAAGCCAATTCATACTACCTCAATTTAAATAAAAAGTTGCACTTCCTGTTTAGTTTAAAATATTTTGACGATTTTTGTAACAGCCTCCCCCAATACTCAGATTTCTTTCTGCTTCTGTTATGGTTATATTTCCCAATGTGCCCAAAATAAACATAACTGTTTGTTGTGACAACTTTTAAGCTACCAAGCCCATCTTGGCCAAAATACCTGAGAACTTCCAGTGTCATGAAGGAGTGAGAGCAACATAGCAATTGTTTGAGGAACACAAGTGGACACTTAAGACTTTCGTCTTGGACAGGAAACCACAGCACAGGCAACTTTCACATGCAGTCAAACCAGTGTACTCGCTGGCAGGCTCCTGGCAAGTTCAACAGGGGAAATGTTTTAATTGACACGAACAACAAGTTTGCATGGCAGATACTGAAGATCCAAAGGTTTTACTTTTTTATTGGCCATTAGAGGGTTCCTACCAGCCCGTGGAAATTCCCATTCCTGTAATTTGAAGCATGTATGTATCACAAGTCAAAGCAGGGAAGAATAAAGCAATGCAAAACCACTGCAGTTGCAGGGGAGTGGAGTCCCTAGTGCATTCCCCAAAAGCCACTGGGCTGTCCAAGATTTACGATTTGTGTCTTACTCATCTAAGGGAAGACTCTTCTCACTTCCTCCCACTGCTGGAGTTGGTTTTCGATTAGTGAGCCAGGATTACCTTGGCAGAATCAACAAGCAAGACCTCATTTGTGCAGATCCCAATACTGCAGTTCATTACTGGAAAGCCTGGCAGTTTTTAAACCTTCCTGTTTTTCAGAGTTCATAGATGGTCCACGACTGGTATGCACCCCCATACAGCAAATTTAAGCCTACTAGTGACAGATGTGCTTTTAAGTATCTTCCCCAGATTCTTTAGAAATAACCCACATAGGTCTATGCCCTCCCCAATAATTTCATGCTGAAAAACAGGGCTCTAGATCCCTCCCAATGGGATGACTACAGTGTGAAACTTGAGCTGTGTCACTGTGAGCCACATCCAGAACAGACAGCAGAAACCATCAGCTTTCTACAGACCTTTCTGTACTCTGAATTACTGTAAGCCTGAAGTCAGAACAGGAGAAATGACGAAACACAGCCTTATGTCTACTACTCTACTCTCATTTGCTCTGGATGACTCTGGTACAAAAGAGAAGAGATGGCAATGTGAAATGGAAATACTGAATACAATTACTGTCTACCCTACAAACTGCCATAATGTGTTTCCAAGATTCTCTCCAATCAGTATGGCAAACAAACAAAAAGAGAGGCATATATGGACAAGACACCAGCGAAGCTGGTCTGGGAGAGAAAACATAAATTACTAATAGTCTGAATATTCTGAAAACACACTCATCTTCCCCACCTCCAAAGGAAAGTTAATAGAACTAGCAAACTTTCACACTTCATTCCCTTGAAAATAAATGTATACCTCCTCCACAGCATATGATGCAGGTTTAAGAAAAAAATGAAAGTTTTTCAAACCAAGTGTTTTCACACAGTCTTGATTTTCTTTTATGCACGCACCTGCCTGATGCAGGTGTGATTTCTATCCAGACCACTATGGAAGTTTTGTGTTGTTACTCAGGAACTTTCTTTCAAGTTCTGAGGTAAAAGAATCCAAGCATTCCCCTCACAGTAATATAACTAGAGCAATGCACTGAAACTTGCAAATGCAAATAAAAAGCCTGAAGTCAGAAAAGAGGACCCCTCCCCACACTATGGAGGGCACAAAATAGTTAGAGAAATCAATATTCCCTTTAGCAGACTCCTTGATTTTGTAGATTTAAACACAATGAGGGCAACTGCAAAATTCACACATTGCAAACACGGCTTACAAACTAACTGCTCATTTTTGTTTGGAGATGTAAATTTTAACACCATAACTTGTGGGCTGGAAGGACTACAAGGAAAGAGTTGCTTGTACACTGAATCTGTGGCTTCGGGGGGAAAAAATGTTCAATTTTTTTTTAATGCCATGAAACTTCTAACTGCTGTATAAAACACACATTTACATGTACGGCTTTGGTAGTCAGCAGGACTGGATGTCCAATACCTATTCCTCCAAGCAGTTCTGTTAGCTCCCTGGAAGACAAAAAGCATTCTAGTTACAAAAAAACCTGTTCCTAATTTGAAAGCCTTCTCAGCTGGATACCTCAAGGAGTACACACCACTCTTGTAAAAAATACATTCAGTTAAAAAATTAAAAAATAAAATGCTCAGCAATGTCACCCACATGGATCAACTTTGACAACCCAAATGAAACTGTAGACCAAGGAAATACAAAGTAACTTTCTGAAGTTGCATGTGAACAGACACCTTAGTACCCAAACTATGTCCCACTTGTCTGCAGAGGCAGCAGCACACCTCGCTTAGTTGGGTACTAGGACTCCAGCCAGCCACGAGGACTCTGCTTCCCTCTCAGCCACCAGCCTGGTGCAGGATGTTAGGCAAGTCTATATCTCCTTAAGATCCCAGGTCACTCAGGCACAGAAAGGAAATTCCTACACTAATTCATAGAATAAGCGCAGAAGTTCATTAGCAGAGATTAATAGATCTGTCTACTTTCTCCTGTGAGAATCCTACACTTCAAAAGAACCCCAAAACACTTTCAGTAAGACTGCACTCCATCCCCAGAGGCTCATCACGTTCAGGCACACACAACAAAGCCTTTTCTGCACTTGCTGAGCACCCCACAAAAATTATCATGACCCATTCTCCAAGACGCAGTGGTTTCCAAGCCTTTCATCTGCAGGTCTCAGAAGATGTTCCAGCAGACATGCAACTGCTGGCTAGAGTGGTTAGGATAGTAGATGATAGTTTTATTTTCCCCATCCCTCAAAAGCAGTCAAAAGGCCACAAAATGAGGAGCTGAGTAACCCTGTGTTTCTTGCAGTCTATTCTCAGCCAAGCTAAGCAACATTTATCCTTGAAGAAGATTAAAGTTTTAAAAATTGACAAAACCTTGCCTCTGAAAACCAGAGATTGTGTTTAATCCCACTAAAATACCAATCAATTGCAAACATAATGTTCTACCAGCGTGAGCTGTGACTCTTTTAGTCTAGAAAAGAGAAGACTGAGAGGAGATCTCATTAATGCATATAAGTATCTCAATGATGGGTGCCAAGACAATGGTGACAGACTCTTTTCCATGGTGCCCAGTAACAGGACAAGGAGCAATGGCCATAAACTGAAACCCAAGAAGTTCCACCTCAACATGAGGAAGAACTTCCTTATGTTGAGAGTGGCAGAGCACTGGAACAGGCTGCCCATGGAGGCTGTGAAGTCTCCTTGGCTGGAGACATTCAGAACCCATCTGGATACACAAAAATCCACAGCCTGGATTCCTGTGTTGACCTGCTGTAGATGATCCTGCCTTGGGAGGGGAGGTGGACTAGATGATCTCCAGAGGTGCCTTCCAACCCTAGCAATTCTGTGATTCTATGGTGGAAAATTTGTCAGTTTCCTCTTCAGTGGAGGAATTTCTTCCTAATTGTAATACTAAAGGAAAAAAAAAAAAGTAATTAAAACTCCAGCCAAAATTGCTGTTCTGTTTGTGAAGTAATATTGAAAGCATTTCTTCTTCTGTTTTCACATGAACTTTCACTGACTTTTTACAGCCAAATCACAGAATAACATTATCTGGAAGTGACTTCTGTTCTCCTGGTCCTACTTCCCCAAAAAAACAGGGAAAAATTGACTTGGGGTGCTCAGAGGCTTGTCCAGCAAAGTTCTGAATATCTGCAAGTACATCCCAATCTCCCTGTTCCAACATCTAACTCCTCTCACACCGAATTTTTTTTCCGGATATCCCACTGGAATTTGCCTTGTTGCAACTTGTGTTTGTTGTCTCTTGTCCTACTGCTTCTTCATGCTCTCTCACTAGTTAACTGAAGACGTGGGTTAGCTTTCCCGTAAAGAAAAGCAACACACACACACACAGGGCTGTATTCTCAAGATGTTCATAAACTACGTACACATAAAAAAGGATCTGTAGCTTATTTTTCTGAAATACGTGAACCGTATTTTTGTTTGCAACCTAATATTGTCTCTTATGGCTTCTCCTTCTGCAGAATGTACCACCAAAGCCTTACCTTCACAGACAAGTAAAGCAGAGTGGCTAATGTGGTAAAAACTCGCACCACAAATTATTCTGTAGTAATCCTCCTATACTGAGAAACACTCGGGTTTTGTTCCCTATTTCATATCACAGAATCACAGAACAGAACTAAATGATCTTTAAGGTCCCTTCCAATCTAAAGCAATCTCCCTGCTGTGGGCAGGGAACACCTTCCACTAGACCAGGTTGCTCAAAGCCCCATCCAACCTGGCCTTGAACAATAGCAAGGATGGGGCATCCACAGCTTCTCTTGACAACCTGTTACAGTGCCTCACCACTCTCATAGTGAAGAATTTCCTCCTAATAGCTAAATCTGCCCTCTTTCAGTTTAAAATCATTCCCCTTCGTTCTACCACCACCTGAACTAGTCCTGCCACTCTAAGGTACTTACTCGACCTCACGATGAACTCTTTTTCACACAACTTCTCTGCTGAGCAGGGAAGCAACATTTAGCAAAGTGGGCACTGGCTACAGTGAAAAACCACGTGAAAACCTGTGGTCAGCATGAGGATGAGAACTACAGGCCACAGCGTGGGGCTTGTACCCACTCCACCGGGGCAAGTCCTTCGGGGTTGCACAGGCAACCAGGTGGGCAAAGCACCAGAGTGAGCTCAAGTGTTTGAGCGCTGCTGCACTGACCCTGTTAGCACACCCTTCTCTCCAGACGCAAACCTGCTGCACAAGGACGGATGCTTGGTTCACAAAGTGCATCTGGGGTTTTTGGTTTGGTCAGTTGCGGTTTATTTATTTTTTTTCAATAACAGCATCTTCTGCTGTGGGCCACCCGTAGCCCGCTCCTCCTCTCCGGGGCACGGCACACGGCGGGGAGGCGCTGACAGCTCAGGGCGGCTGCGCCCGAGCTCCCCCGGTGCGCGACCCGCGGGCAGCGACTGCTGCCCTCCGCTCCGCTCCGCACCTGGCGGCCAGAGCAGCCGGCACACCGCGCTCTGCCACGGCCACCGGGCACACAAAGAGCCGCCCTAGGGCGCAGAGCGGTCTCGGGGCTGAGAAAGCCTCGAGGGGACTCTGCTTTCACCAGTATGAACTTGTGGCAGGGCGCGCCCCCACGCTCGGCTCTCGGCGCGCCGCCGGCCGGTCCCACTCCGGTGTCAGCGCTCACGGCCCCGCGTCCCGCCTGCCCACGCCGCCCGGCAGCCCCGGCCTCTGGCCGCCCCAGCCCCGCTGCCCTGCGGCCGCGTCCCCGGTGCGGGGGGGGAGGCCCCAGCCCAGCCGCCACGGGGGCTACGGGAGAGCCGCAACAAGTCCCCGCCGCCGCCGCCGGCCGCCCTTACCCAGATAGCGCCGCAGGTCCAGCAGAAAGTGCGGGGGGCCCCCGTTGAGCTGGTAGAAGAGTGAGCCCAAACAGAAGAGCAGCAGGGCGGCCATGCAGAAGCTGTAGAAGCGCAGCGAGAGGAAGGGCAGCAGCGAGAGGGGCCGCCGCCTCTTCAAGCCCCCGCCCTGGCCCGGGCCCCCTCCCGCCGCCGCCGCCGCGGGGGGCCGGGGCGCCGGGCATTCCCCGCCGCCGTGCTGCTGCTTCTGCTTCATCCTCCCCTTCGCCGCCGCCGGCTCACGCAGCCCGCCGGAGGAAGCGCATCCTCCATCCGCCTGCCCGACTCCGGCTGCCCGCGGCTGGGAAAGTTCCCGGGAGCTCAGGGGATCCGTCCAGTCCCCATCGCCGGCTGCCCCCGGCTTCGCGGCAGGCAAGAGCCCCCGGCGCTCCTGCGGCGGCTGCTGCTGCTACGGAGCGCCGCTAAGGGGAGGGGAAGGAGGTGGTCACCATCCCGCTCCCTGGGGCTCCTCTCCTCCTCCGCCGCTCTCGCTCCTTCTCTCCGCTCGGCCTCTCTCCCCGGTGTCAAGTTACAGCCAGCGCTCCGCCGCCGGCCGCCTGCAACTCGCGGCCGACTTGTGCGCGCCTCCCGGCCCCGCC